>BPLR01017147.1:0-60924 GCA_021605095.1 Caerostris extrusa | reverse complement strand
TTTTTCATGTGTATTGCTTTATTTTAATTTATTGCAACATGTATTTTTATTTCCTTTGCTCTGTATTTTTATATTCATTTATCTTAATCTTAAATGTGTACGTTGAAAGGCACATAAAAATGCATTTTTTGTCAGAGCTGGACAGCATTTAGACATATTATTTTAAAGAAGAAATAAAAATAAAGATTACTTTTGTTTTTTAAAATCAAATTGTGGTGAGCCAAAATAAATATGTATTGATATTTAAAGTTAAATATAAATATTTTATTAAAACTAATACAGAAGTATTAAATATATCTGTTCATAAACTGTACAAAATAAGCCATTAAAAATTACATAAAGAGGAGATACACATTATATCTTGAAAAAGACATTAAATACTAGAATTTAAACATCAAATATGGCATGAATTGATGAACATTTCTGACCTAAAATAATAATGCAACAAATAAAAATGACTAAATAAGCTACAGTAAGTAAATCGCTCATATTTCTACTAAAAACAATAAGAATATTGAAGTATTGTAAATAAAAAGTTTTTAACAATTATGAAATTACAGCATTTTATATTTAAACAAAATGCAAATAAAATTCATGATATTAAGTACTGATTATATCAACATACATTTAATCCAAAAATTATTAACACTAAAATTTAAAGTGAAGGTATTTTAATTTCGTAAGTTTATATTGCATAAAGGTAGCGTTAAAGATGATTTATTAATGAATATGTTTACTTTCATGAATAAAACAGCTCGGAAAGGCCCACAGTATGTACTATGTTGCACTCTTTTTCTTAAAAGAATATTTTAAAAACATTTAAACATAAATGCTGTAGTTCTGAAATTTCGTACAGCAATAACCGATTCTCTTTTTTTAAATCTTTGATGTTTGATGTCATTTTTTTGATACTGGCATATCTTGGCCATTGATGGATTTATAACAGCTTCAATATTAACTTTTCTAATATTAACAATTATATTGACAGGGTACATATATAAGTAGATGAAGGAAAGCTTCTCTTTTGAAAAGTCTTTCTAAGTGGCAACTAGAAATTCAGTGTTACTGATATTTTGTATAAAACAATTGCTCTTTAATATATTGTGCTTTGTCACACCATGCTTCATATTTTGCAAGCTTTTTTTAGAAAAAAAATCCATATTGCCTAAAAGTGTATATGTTACAGCAAGTACTTTTAGTCAAGAATACTTCATTATAACATAAGTAACATTCAATGTGCCTCTGCTTCAGTAGTAAAATTTATCATTCAATTTCAATATTGTTTAAGATTGGCTTCGGGAACATGTTTATTTTTCTCATAATTTGTGGCACATATCATTAGTACTTAGTTTTGATATAAACGTTTTCCATTGGGTAAAAACAGAACTTCTTCAAAATTGCAATATTAAAAGGATTTACTGCTACTGAATTTATTTTTACCAAATTTTTTTTTTTTCACACAAGTATGGCTTAATTACGTAATGTCAAACTTGTATTATATAAAAGTAATAACAAATGTCAGACATAATTTGATGATATTTATCAGATTCAGTGTTTCCCCATAAGGAAAAATTGATACATAAAATGCAGCCCTTACCACAATAGCACATGCTGATTAATAATTTTATGTAGCCCCCAGTTTAAAATAAAGACCAACCTTGCAACCCCTTCCTCTGAAATAAATATAGTTTAATTTCTATGAATCTCTAACCATCCAAATAGATTAGGTAGACAATTACAATGCAACAATATTATGTACATTGTCTAAGTTATCATGAGTCAAATTTTAATAACACATAGGAATGTTTGATTTTATTGGCAAACCCGGTCTAAGAATCGAAAACAATTACCCATTTTATTTCCGTACTTTTTCTACATCAATTTTTAAAACGATAATTTAAAAATATTCTGCTTGTGAAAAAGAAATTTAACATATCCTCAACTCACTTAAATGCACAGCCCATAGCTAGCTTAGCAACATATCCAAAGCTTTACTAACCATCCTTTCTGACAACATAAGCACAACATCATCTCTAACTGTAATCAAATCATCAGAAGTCTCAGAAAACTATAAAAAAGAAAATAAGTTTTTTTTTTTCCATATTTCAATGTAGAATGATAATTTTTAATTTTAAATATTTCAAAAGTAGTAATTATTTTACTTATCAATAGAGAGTTTAAATTACAAATGTGGCTTTTAAGTAAATTATCATTGTATATTGCATCCTTCAAAAAAAATAATAATAATATATATAATATTGATATTTGTTACAAAAAATATAATATAATAATAATATTGTTGTGCTATATAATATAATATTGTTGTGTTGTTGTGAATTATAACATTAAAATTTTCCATCTTAAAAACCTTTCTTTTTTAAACAAATTTCAATGGCACAATTTTCTTTTTGAGGTGAAATGAATATTTTTGGAAAACCTTGATGCAATTACAATAAGAGAAACCTCTGCATATAGTCTTCAATAAATTTTTTTTCACAATTTGGATTACATATTTACTGATATGGTCTATGAATATAAAAACAGCTATAAAAAACTTATATATAATGAGAAATTTTTACATATACTCATACTTTTTTTAAAGATACTGACACAGAAAGGCGTAACAATTTTGAATGATATTTACAAGAATTTACTATAACAATGTTTCAATAAAAGTCAAAAGGAGAATATATCTAATATTATGATACAAAAACTTTATAACCTGTTTTGAGATATCCAAGTTTTGAATTAAATCTTCCAAAATTAATAATTTCAATAACTTTTTTCTTTGCACTGTTAAAAAAGCAGCAGCCACAAAAGGTAATATTTTACTACTTCCACCTATAACTTTATCAAACACTCTAAAATATAAAAAATGATAATTAAAAATATAAAAACCTATATTTTATAAACAGGAATATATTATGCAAACACTCAATTCAAGTTTAAAAGAGACACATTTTAGTTTTTAATAGAATATATCAATGTATTTATCCTTTATATTAAAGAAATCAATAGAAATAAAACTAATGATTTTTTCGCCTTTTTTAGAGAGTTTTTGATTTAATCCTTTCCCGTCACTAACACATACATATACTACTTTTTACTTTAAATTTAAAAATTTTCTATTAAAAAAAGGTTTTCTTTTCTTCTTTTTTTTTTTTTTGTATTTAAAGAAAACACAAATTCTTTTAATTTATGTATTTGTGCTGCTTTATATACTTTTGTACAAATTAATGTTAAATATTTAAAAGAACTATAAAAGACTATAAAGAACTATAAAAACTAGAACTAGAACTAAAACTTAGAAAAACTAAAACTATTAGAACTATAAAAACTTCTAATTTGCCTTTCAACAAAATACAGGACATTTTTAAAAAAAAGACAACCCATCACTAAGAATAAACTCATTTACTCACAACTCAAAATTACTAAGAAATATTTCAAAAAATTTTTATGGTATTTCAACTTCAAAGTAAGTTATTCTTTTTAAACTAAAAAGAAAAGTGTTTTTTTTCTCGGATAAGTTATTATTAATACTTTAATGCATTAAGCATCTGGATTTTAAATCAAGATATGGAGAAAATAGCTATTAGTGGTATGTTTTTGAACTAAAAACATTGTTTATAAAATACTTTTTTAGAAAGCTATTTAAAAAATAGAAGATTTTATTTATTTGTTATATTATTATTATTAATATAAATTTGCTTAATACAAAAGAAAATTTTAAAAGTATATACTTCAACATTTAAAATTAAAATTAAATTAGAAATAATAATCCCAAAACAAATAAATCACATGTTTTACAAAATATTGTTATCACCTTACTAAAAGATCTTTCATGTAAGACTTCTGTGAAACACCTTTCAAACCAGATATCTAATGAAAATGCTTCTAATGCTTTTAAATTATGTAAATGCTCATATAATTCACCATCCTCTTGCTTTAACACACTTTCCAAGTGTTCTTTCTAAAAGAAAAGAATTATTATTCATTATGTTTTCATATAAAAGTATTTTAACTAATTAAATTACATTTAAGCAAAGGAGTATTTAGAATTAAATAAATAACAAATTTCATTGCATATATTTTTTTTTTTTACTTCTTCCAATAATAATACTTAATTTTTTTTTATGCTTAAAGTTTTTCTATCTAAATTTTTATAATATATTAGAATATTATAATATAAATAGTAATATATGCAATTAGAACACAAAATTTTAATGTTAAATTTTATTTATATAAATAAAACTCACTATGAAAATTATTAGAAAAGATTAGTAGTTAAAAATTTATGGTACTATGATTTATAGCATAAAATGTGCTAAAGCAAATATTCAAAACAGACACTGATTCAATAATAACACTATATTTTTGAAAAACAATATGAATCATATAATAATTCTTCTAAATAAATAATTTTTTTTATCTGATTTATTCAATTTATTTAAAGATGTAAAATTTGTTTTCTTAAACTTATTTTTGAAGTGTGTGTGTGTATATATATATATATATGTTTATGTACAAGTTACATATACAAATCTTTTTAGTGAATTGTCTAATGTGGAACTATATATATATATATATATATATTTATAGTTCCACATTAGACAATTCACTAAAAGATTTGTATATACATATATCTGCATATATATATATATATATATATTGTTTATATATATATATATATATATATATATATATATATATATACATATATATTATATTGTTTATATATATAGGTCCACATTAGACAATTCACTAAAAGATTTGTATATGCAAAAATCAGCCAAAACTTGTGAAGGTAAATAATACTACTTTAAATTTTTTATTAACTGTTAAATGGAATAAAATAAATGAAGAAATTATTATGAGATTAAATGCAATTAATTAGTGTAATTAATAAGTTAAATAGTTATAAATAAATTATGCAGAACAAGGAACAATTTAAATTTATTTTTAAAACAATAGTAATATGAACACATGCATACATTAAAACTTGTAGATAAAACTTATACACTTATTTGGTTAATTCCACAAAAAGAACAGCTTCATTTTTGCTTCACAAATAACTTTCCTTGACTTAGAATCATTAAAAATAGATAAAATATCTCGAAAAAAATAGACATGTATTTTTGACTAAATAATTTTCTACAGTTAACTTTTCTTCAAACTAATTTTAAAAAATAGTGATACTGAAACAGAGACTTATTCTATGTTATTTTTAACTAGAGACTATTATTCTAGTTAAAAATAACAAAATGGATATTAATATTTTATTATCAAAATAATCTGCCCTACATATTATATATATATTTAATATTAAACTATGGTTGCTTAGATAGCCATTTACAAACACCTTAGCGGTCAGTGGGCTTTGACTTTCTGAATCAAAAGTCTACCTGATTACATGAGTCATAAGTCCATAAACTTGCTTGAAAAAAAAAAAAAAATCTTTATGTACACTGATGTGAAGTCTAGCATTTCTCATGTGAATGAAAATGTTATGTTAAGTTAAAAAAGAGTCTATGATTACCAGTTACTTCAATATTATGAAGTACTTGATATTTAAAAAGCATAAAAATTAATAGTCCTAGTGACAAGATGTAGTGTTTTAGTATAGATACGTCACATTTTAAATGAAAATTATACATCTGTTGCCATGGGACAGAGTTTGAATGTTAAAAGAATTTAATTATCAGGATAGACATATAACTCAAAATATTCTTAGCTTCATAAACATAAAAGGAAAACATATTACTTAATATATAAACTCAAGATATCAAGCAGGCCTCATAATTTTCCCAACTACAATTTTATGAAAGCTGTTCATTTCTTTTACTTTATCAAAGCCCTCTTACAGTTTTTTTGTTTTAACAGTTCTTCAAACAAAGAAAGTAGAAGTTGTAGCACAGTTGCTTAATATATTAATGTTATATATTGTCAAATAAAAAAATAATTTTTGTAATAAACTTATTGGTGACATAAAAAGTAACCTGCCCAGACCTTAAAATTACAAATGGCAAACTAAGATATAGTCAAAGATTAAGAGAAGTAAGCAGGATTAAAAACATTTGGGATGACATGGATTCAAGACAGTCAGTATATTTCTTTTGTGTAAAAGCTAAAATTCATTCAATTCTAAAAATTTACTCTGAAATCTAATAATAAAAGATCCTTATGGGACTTTATTTGGTTATGCAGATATAGTCGACTGTCAATAACAGATATTTTGAAGGAAACATTTGATTCACTAGTTGACAAAGATCAATTATAAGGTGCTTTGACTGCATTGAGTACTTCGTCTCAACATAATGAGATGCTGCTTGATAAAAACTAAATCAAATAATGCAATTAGTAAAAGTATTATTGTTTTATTCAAAGGAATGCAGAGAAAATGTAGGTTGATTGAAATTTAATAAGTCTGTCAACATGTCATATTTAGAACATTATATTTGAAAGAAATTGTGTTTTTTAATGAATTTAATATTCAGAAATTCAAGCTAGAAGATAAAATTAATGTCAATAAATCTCATTCTGAAGCCTCGGCTTTACAATCCTAAACAACAATCCTACTGGATTTTAATCCTGAAGTTGATAAAGGAATAGGTGACACCAAATTTGGATTAGCTGTTTTCATAAAAATAAGTGAAAAAGGGTTTTTTTCGAATTGGGAACATGGCTGCATAAAACAGTTATATTCCTCTATGAATAAAAATTAATTAAGATCAAGTGTTAGGTATAGAGAAATCACTCTGGTCTGTTGCTCTAGCTCAAAATTACTATTTAGGAATTTTAAAAACTGTTAATAACAAAAAAAAAAAAAAAAAAAAAAAATTACTTTGGAAATAAAATATGAATTGTAACAAATGATAATATTATAAAAAATGATTATATGGTGTCTTTGTATAAAGATTTTATATGCAGTATAATTCAGTCAAATTGTTCAGTTTACATTTAACTATCTATCATTAGTTAATTTATAGAATAATTAAAAATATGGAATTATTAGCTTAGAACACACTTTAACCGACTTGATTAATTATTTCATGAAGTAACTGAATTATACATTTTAATAGCAACATGTATAATAAATTAAGAAATCCTTAATTGTATCTGTGATTGATAGAAATAACAGATTTTCTTTTACATAATTAATTCAAAATAAATAACATGCATTCATATTGATAAGATTTAATAATAATAAATAGTAAACATGCACATTTTTAAATTAACATAATTAATTTGATTGTACTTGATACATTCAAAAATATTATTCTAGGAAAGAATATCTATGGCCTTTATTTTACTAACAAAGGGTCATAGGGCAGTAAAGGAATTGCAACATATAAGAAATTACGACATATTAAACAAAATATCATATAAAAATAATTTTAAGTGTAACAAACAAATTTTATAATTAATACTTGCTAATAAAATACATAAGTAAGCCTTTAGCTAATTTGTTATAAAATATTGAATACGATACTAATTATATTTACCTGAGATTTAAGCAACAATTTATTTTTTCGTTGCTGCAAAACAAACTTTTCCAACATAAAATATGCAATCATATCACTTGAACATATTTTATGGAAAAAAAATGAAAGAGCTGTAATATTTTGAACTTGTGGACTTGCTAGCTGAAAATTAAAGCAAATTGTTAAACAAAAATATTTTAAACTACATTAATAAAGAATATATTTATTAATCGAGAAACTAATCAGAACAAATTATTAGTATGCTTATATAAACATACATACAAATTATGTATGTTAAGGTATATTCCCTTCCTTCATTGATAGTATTTAAACATTGAAATGAAAAAAATTAAAAGGTGATTAATTGATAAATAATATTTTGAAGAAATACTATTTTGTGCATTTAAGCAATATCCTGTGAAATAGAGTCAAAGCAAGCTCTTATATTATAACAGAAAACTTGCCTTATTTACAGTAAATAGCATTTAGTCACTGCTGAATTTACAGTAATTTAGCAAAATAATAAAAGTTCCCCAAAGCTGATTAATACTTGTAATTAACTGAATAAAAAAAAAAAAATTAAACATGTTGAATTTCAAGAATGCAAATAAAAAAAATGGATTTAAAGGGAATCACATACATCATCGGTATAAAGGACAGATAGAAACTTTGTTTATGTAGCTAGTAGTAGTTACAGCCAGGTGGAAAGTTGCTCAAAAAGTTCCGATTGATGAATTTTTTTTTTTAATATCAACTCTTCTTTACTTTAATTTTATGTACTATGATCCTAACTCATGGATTTTGAAAATTTGAAATAAATTCAATGATTTTCAATTAAATTCTTATATCCATAAAATAGTTTTTGCATTTATGCAAAAACTGTTTTATGGATATTATGGTATATAATGTATGTTTATGGATATTATGTATAATGGATGTTATAAGGATATTATAGTATTGTACGGTTTTTGCATTTATACAAAAACTGTACAATAATACTATTTTTAGTATTTTAATACTATATTTAGTTCATTTATGCAACACTATTTGCAAAGTATTTTTTTTTTTTATCACTTTAAATGTGTAATATTTTTGCACTCAAATAATATCCTTTTTACTCTAAATTTGCTTACATAAAATATATCACATAAAAATAGCAGTATTACATTAACAGGTACCAAAGTATTATACTTAAGAATAAAAACTTATAGCTAGAATAATAATATAGCACATAACAATAGTTTGATCTTTCACTAATGATTCAACATAGTCTTTTATAAGTCTCAGTGCTGAAAAGTGTCTCAATACTGACTTGGGTTGCTGGTAAAGCAGAAACTGTCTTTGATACTGGTTGTATGTGCAATGAAAAATACAATTGAATTGCTGACAAAATATTTAATTTTAGCCATCCATTAATATTATCAAGTTTAACTACAGCACTCTCGACATTTGATCTTAAGTCTGTAGCTTTATTTTAATTAAAACCTTTCCAGCACTTTTATGCCTTTTTTTTTTTTCAAGATGTTTTTTCAAAATCTACTTCTTCTACATTTCATAAACAATCATGAACCTTTCTGAATATCTTTTAATCTTATTTATCTCCATAAAAACAGCAAATAGGCCACAAAGTGCAAGTTTACCTTTCTCAATTTGTTTTTATTTATTCAAAAGTTATTCAGTATTTTGGGATCACATTTATACTAAATAATAATATTGTTATATATGTAAAAGTTTCTTCACTTTTTGAGGATAGTTTTGATGTATTATGCCAGAATTCTACCAATTTATGATAGTTTAAAAAATTGCTCTTTTCTACTTTCTTCTAAATGTGCCAGATGTCAGGTCTGCTGATTGAAATTCTTTTGTGATATATAAAAGCTTGATTAATGCAAGTTGTTCAGCTTGCTTTCATGCCATATCCATCATCGCCATGTTGACATATAATTTGGTGCTTCGAGGCCAATGCCTCTAGCTGGAGAGCCCCAGAATTTGGGGGAATACAAATTTCATAGAGGTGAATTTTTTACTGATTCCAAGTCCTGATTCCTTCAAAAATGTGCACCGTCCCTCTTTTTTACATTTGGTTTACAAGAGTAAAAGTAAAATTTAGTAAAAATTAAATACACATGAGTCAGTTAAATATTAGCATTGTTGCTTTAAGATGGACAATATTTGAGATAATTTCTTTTATAAAAATAGAAGTCAAGCTTTAACAATCTTAAATAAAAACAAACATTTTAGAACTTGGTAGAAAGAAAACTAAATGACTTGAATAAATGAAAACTATACAATATATCAACAAATTTGCATATTCAATGGTTAATCCAACAAGAAATCTTTTCAATTTTGCCACAAAATACATCTCTTAAAAGGTTTTACTAGATTTTGAAAGACATGAGAAAGTAATGTAAAAGTTTAAAATATTAAAATGTAATTAATCATATAAACTCTATACCTCTATATACAGATACAACCTATATACATACAACCTCTATATACAGATAAGCCATATTTTCAATTATACAGATAAGCCATATTTCTAAATTATAAACAAAGTTACAGCCTTACAGATTGACAATATTTCAACACTGTGAATTGGTATAATAGTAAGAAATATAAAGCATTGATTATAAAACACTAAGTTATAATTTTAAACAATAGATAGATTGTTATTGTTCACTATTAAAACATTCACTAGCTTAAAATTAAATAAAAATAACAATTGATTTTTTTCCATTCACATTATTTGTTATCAATTTAAATTCTAAAAGAAAACCTTTAATTAATAAGTTAAATAAAAAAATTAAACCATTAATGATTATTGAAGATTATTAAATATTAAAAAGCCAACTGAAAGATAAAAATTATTATCCGGTATAAAAATGTACAACAAAATATTCAAACTTAAAGAAAAACACACATAGATTTTCAAACTATACTTGTTTTTCTAGTTCAAAATTCAGGCCTCCATTATTCAAAAGAAATATAAGAGTATGAACTAAAGGTATAGGAGTATCTTTTGTGATCTTCCTCATGATTTCTAAAGCATCCTTCAACTCCTTATATTGTTCAAATCTTTGAGAATGACATGAAGAGTGGATGTCCACATGTACAGAAAGAACACCTAAAACAAATATTTTCTTAAATTTTGCATTTTTAAAAAATTAAATATACTAAAATAATTATTATATTTATCCACATATTTATTTTAAAAGAGACTTAAATGGAAAAATTAATATTTTTAAGTATGGTTTATAATACAGAGATCCTTAATTATTTACATGATTCTCCATTGCCTGACTATATAAAATAAAACATGTTTAGTTTTGGCAAATTTTAATATGAAAAAATATCTGTGAAAATGCATTATTTGACTAATTGTAAGGCAAAAATTATAATGAATAACTATTTTTAAATAAAAAGAATTTTGAAAAAAAAAAAAGGTTATCAAAAAGAAACTCATATAAACTTGAGAAATTTATCTTTATAATTTCAAATAAAATTTCTGTTTACCTAAAAATAAATATTTTTCCAAGACTTCCAAATTTTCCCTTAAGATACCTACATTCATATAAATTTTTTAAGAATCTTATTGCTGTTTTAAGAAAAATTATAGAATAAAAACAAGAAAATACCAAAAGTGTGAGCTGTACACATCATACTTTTATAGAAGTTGAATATTTTTATGTTAATTTTAATAAAATTATACCAAAACAGACCACACTGCACAAAAATATACTATAACAATATTAATTTCCTTTGAAAGATCTATATGACAATGAACAATGAAATGACCTAAATTCTAAGAAAAATAATTATTTTTGGGTACTTAAGTATTAATGGTACCTTGGCGGTTTTTAAGTGTCGCCAATCTTTATTATTTGGAATAAAAATTTTTGAAAGCGTTTTGATTTTAAATGAAGTGTTTCATATATATTTTTATTATTTGGAACAAAAATTTTAAGTGTAGATTGGCGCCAAATTCAATCAAATCTGTAGCTACGGTTGGCGTGTGTGCTCTTTATTGGCGCAACTGTCGCCAAGGTACCGTTAATACGTAAGCACCTTTTTTTGACTTAATATAATTTTTTATATAAAAAATTATGTACTAATATGAATATTTCCCAAAAATTCTTATTTTGAAAATAAAAATAGTTGCAAATAAAAAAGTTTATGTATATTAAAACTTTTAGTTCATTTTATTGCCAGAAGTATTTAGAACAAACACTGATAGTTTCACAAAAATTTGATTATCTCAATGAGATATGGCCCACTTTATTTTCTTGATCAAAATTATCCATTTTAAAACTTTCTGTTCTGTGGCATAGATATGCTTTTAAACATCTACACTGTGCTTTTAATGGAAGCTAAGTAATTTCTGTTTCTTATAGATATGTCCAGAGTAGAAAAGTAAATTTATTTTTAATCGTAACTTTCTATTTATAATTATTTTATTCATAAAACTTCATTTATTATTAATTACTATTTTCTGTATTTCATTAAAATGTATCTTGCTTTAGTTATTTTTTTGAATGTTATTGTGTGGGTCTATCTTAAAAATGGAGGACATATATATAATACAGATAAATTTATGTATATTAATTCTGTATTCTAAATAATTAAAATAGTAATAAATAGTTTTATTAAAATTTCAAAAACAGTAAAAATTATTTAAAATTTATATATAAAAATGTTGCAAATGTAAAATATATATATATTAAATGAAAAATCCCCCCATAAGTTAGCAATGAAATAAATTAAATGAAAATATAAAAATATTCTTAAAAAAGCAGTATTTTTACACTTTAATTAGCAGAAGATGCAAATAGAGGCTAGTTTATTAGAAATACAAATATGAGGCAAGTTTTTTTTTTATTCACATTTCTCGAGTTATTCTTGAAACAAATGTCCCCACAATATTTTCAGAAAAGCTAATGTGAAATAGCATTGGGGGTGGGGTGATTGAAAAACCACAGAAAATCTAAGGTTAGAAAGGGGATGAAATTGGCAAAGACAGTAAAAAAGACTAATATCACAAAATAAAATAAAAATAGGAGGACCTGATACCTTAGATCTCCCTTCAATAGTAACATGTAGAAGAAATAAACCTTACAAAATATTATAATAACTGTTTTTATATCATTTTAAGGTAAGTACCAAAGTGTTTCTTTGTGATAATCAGGAGATTGCATATATTTTGTGCTCTTGCATTTTCAATAAACTATAATTAATTAAGTATATAATTGATGAGTTGTTAGTTGAACTGAATCAGAAAAGCAGTTTTTAAGCAAACATATTTATAAGGCATTCATGATGGGAAAATGCGCCACACTCGTATATTTTTATGCATATGTAAAATTAAAAAGTAAATATACGCATTTAATTTTAATAGTAAATGAATAAGATTCTTATATGGTTCAATAACAAAATATAAGAAGTGTTTTATCTTATCAATATAACTGGCATATGAAGCCTTTTCACAAATTACCTAAAAGAACTTGCCAAACATACTCGCGATATAGAGCTGGTAGTGTGAATCTGAAACAGAATTTTGACAGTTTTTCTTTATCCATAGGTTTTTCATTAATCAAAATCTCCAAAGATTTTTTTTCTTCAACGCCACGAAAACCAACCTTATCATAATAAATGGATCTGAAATTTCGATTTTTATCACTCATGTTCAAAGCTTATTCCAGTATGAATGCCAAGTTTCGAACGTATTCAGGAAATTAATGTTTTTTCGAATCACACATTTTACACATTTTTCGATTCAAATACGATCTGGTTCTTGTTTAACCTTGATGCCAAACATTTCATAGAAATTTTGTAGAGGTCTGAGCTTTAAAGTCATTTTCAATCTATAAATAGTCAAATTAAATTTTGTTTTTGAATGATACTTTTTGACACTAGATAAATGCATTTTTAAAATCAATTTTGATTAATGGGTTTATTTTTTGATTTATACAATTGAGTTTTTATACAACTCTAAACTGTAACTATTTTGTTTTTGTAGTATATAATGCATTAAAAAAAAAAAAAAAAAAAAAAAAATGTTTAGGTTTTGTTTGCACATGGCTGCTAGGTTTAGGGACTAGAAAATAAGGGCTATAAGAAGACGAACAAGAACGGAAAAAATAATTTATACAATAAGTTTAAAAATTTAATTTTAAACAAATAGTTATATTTCGTTCCAACGAATAAAAATGAAATATTTCTCAAGAACCATCTTATCTTGATTATATGTTCTTTATGTTTGCAGATACGATAACAACTACACATGATTTGTTGTCGAATAGATATTTCACGAATAGTTTAAGTAAGGAAATTAAAAGCCCGGCATCTTGATCTTCAATATATTAAACTAGATTTTACATATCAAATCTTTCAAATATGCCTGAAATAGAAATCAAGGATCAATAAATCTGAAGATAATAGCGGTTTTATGTAACTGGTCAACCACAATTATTCATCTATCAAAAAAGTTATTTTCATGCATTTTCTCATGATAATAAAGTAATGGGCTGCGACTTGTTCAAGTCAAAACCATAGTCCCCAACGCTAAAAAGAATAAATTCTTTCCTCATTATCAATTTGGTTGATAGGGGAGAACATAAAAATAATCAAATTTTTCATTTTAGTTAGTTTAGTACATGCAGATGATTGTTTGATTAAAAACTTTTGTTTCTGTTAATGTTTGTGTTTGAGCTTAAACTAGTCACATGTGCCCATATATTGTTGTGAAAAAATGTTTTGATATATTTCACCATTAGGTATGTTTGTCTTAATATAAGTTTACATAAGCATTGATAATATAATGCATCTGAATTGCATATTTATGGGCGTTAATCTCCAATATATGTTCTCCTCCAAGATAATAACTATGAAGTGACGATATAGTCGCTATTGTTATAATAATGGTGTTGACACCTATTGATGGAAAATGGAGTAAAAATAACAACTTCTACTTTCCTATTAACAAGGGAATTTTCCGCTAGAATGAAAACAGAACGTAGTTGGCGTTAGAAATTGAATAAAAAGATGTTGTAAATGTGAAAATTGATTATCGTCTTTTTTCCATTTCTAACGCCAACTACGTTCTGTTTTCATTATAGCGGGAAAAATTCCCTTGTTAACAGTGAAAGTAGAAGTTGTTATTTTGTACTCCATTTTCCATCAATAGGTGTCTCTACAATGGCAACCTGGTAATCACGAGCTGTCATCTCGGAAAGTTTAAAATGAAACAAGTTTAAAATTACTCGACAGACAATTTTAAAATGAAATTAATTATATCTCGTAGAACTAGTGATAATGATTAAATAAAATTTTAAACTTATTTGTACTTTATAATGTTTTATAAGGTTTGTGGAGTATCGTTCTTATAACTTGACTAGAAAAGTAAATAATTATTTTTAAATTTGGTTAATTATAGTGCATTGTACAACTTACTTTTATTAATTGTTGTGTATGATTATGTATTAATTTGCTTAATTTAATTTTACAGTAGTAATTAATTTCTTTGTAAATTTAGTTATAATTACAGATTGATTTCTGTATTTCGTCACTATTAGATATCCTCCTCCTCTCCTCATCATCATCAGTTACGAAACATCCCAATAGTGGCCTATTGGCAGATAGCGAGACAGGAGATGTTATCATTTTACGGGGTAGGGGTGTCAGCCCTACGCCCAACGCTCAACACCATATTAGACCGGGACCTACGGTTTACCAAACCACTAAAAACATCTATGGAATTGCCAGAACTCGAACCCGAAACCTGTGGCGCCGAGTGCTGGAGCGCTAATCACTCGGCCATCAGGCCCAGAAGGAGTCCTGCTTTGGTAAATTTCTCGTTTTTATTCCCGGATTTATTTTACAAACAAAGAAACTGCATTTAAATTTAAGGAGGTGGTGGTGGGGGGGGTGATTCCATCAATATTCTCATCTTAACTTATGTGTCCCGTTTGTGAAGAACCGACCATAGTTTGTAAAAATCCTCAGCGTAAATTGGGATTCCTTTATACATGTACAGAAATGAAAAAAAAAGAAATTGCCATCTCACAAATTTTTCCTAAGAAAACACAACTCATAATTTCTCCTAAGAAAAGTACGTTTTCAGAAAATTCAAAATTGCAAGTCCAAAAAATACTAGTCTTCCTGTTTTCGTTTATTATGCGATTACAAGTCTAATATGGTGAATTGGAGGAAATCTCGTGGTGAACTAATTATTTCGGGGTGGGGGGTGTCAATAATTGACTCTTTCAGCTAATTCAGAGTAATAGCTGAAGCGTTCTCATCTCAGGAAATTATTTTATTTTCTTATTAAAATTTTTTTTTTTTTTAGTATTTTAGCATTTTATTGAAATATACTTCTTTGGGAAAAATTATATTGCTGGATAAAACATTTCTAACGAAACTAAAATATAATAGAGGTCGCGTTACTAATTCAATGACCAAAACGATAATCGGAATTTTTTTGCAAGTATGTTTTTATCATTAATTTTTGGACGTTAAAATTATAATTTTTGAATTTGTTAATATTTCTAACGGTTATTTTATTTATCTACAGGTAAAACCGAGAGGGCTTTTTTTTTTTCAAGTTAACAGGGAAAGTAAGAGGGATTTATTGCCTAATTAAGAAATTTGTCCATCCAGCTACTACTACTATTACTACTACTACACCATACCACATCACTGTATGTGGAGCTGAGTCTGAGAATGATGTAGGTCAGAAGAAGTTTGATTGGGCTCTACGGTCATATGAGACCGGGACCTCTCATCTTAAAGTGGATTCCGAACCACTACAAACATCCATGGCACCGGCGGGATTCAAACCCGAAATCTGTTGTATCGAGCGCCAGAGGGCTAGCTACTTGACCATCAGGTCCTAGCTATTTCTATAATATACAATCTCGAAGAGGGCCAATATAAAATAAATAAATAAATAAAAAATAAAAATAAATGTTTCCAAGGTTAGTTAGTGCACAAAACAACAAACCATTCAAAGGGCCAATTCGTTGATCGGATAGATAAAGAAAACATTATAAGCCTCTTGGAAAATGAAAACAGCCATTTAAAATCAGCAATTAAATGAAGTGTTTTTGACAAATATCTTCTTCAGCATTTTTTTTTTTTTTGTTCCAATGCAGCTGGCGAACACTTAGACAGCTTGGTCATGGATGTCTTAAGGCAAGCGCTGCACAGACATTACTCACTTTGCATTACCCAAGGGCGTGTAGCTTGAAGATAAGCCACGGACGCGGAGTAACAAAACCCCGCAACGCTCTACGATCCTATTAGGACCTGGACCTACGGTTTAAAGGGGATTCAGAACCACTACAAACATCTATGGCACCGCCGGGACTCGAACCCGAAACCTGTGGCGCCGAGCGCCAGAGCGCTAGCCACTCGGCCATTCAGACCCCATAACATTATTTATAAATAGATAAAAAATTTTAACATTTACCAACATGTGTCAATTTAAGATTTAAATTGAGATTATTGCTTCACGTGTGCCTTTTTATTTGTGGACATTCGATGGCGACACCATTTATATAATTATGAAAATAATTTTTAATAATAAATATAATTTTAAAAATCGCTTTTTGTATAATAATTGATTTTGTGTTTCACTTATGTCAGGGGTATGTTATGTGTATGAACAGGTCACCGAAGGGGAGGATGAAGCCTGAAAAGGATGTCTCTCAAGAGGACTTCTAAGAGTAACTCCTTTTCATTTAGATGCCGAAAAGGAGAAAAATCTTAAAAACTTCTACTACACTATCTGACTGTCAAAGCGAGATGCTCACAGACATTACCACAATCGCCGTTAAAGCCCGACTTGTTGCTCAGTGGCAAGGCGCGTTGCCGTTGAGCATTAGGGCGGAGGTTCAATCCGCTGGCGGCTTTGTTGTATACACTATTCCAAAAAAGGAGGAGCCTCGATGGCATTTGTTGACATTCAGCATCTTGTCTCATCATTCCGAACGGACTACGTCGTCGGAGTCGGACTACGTCGTGAGAGTTTTCCCATACGATACGCAAATGTGGGATTCCCCCTAAAAGCCTCCCGGAATGCACTGCCTTCCTACTTCAGAGTCATGGAGCCAAATCAGAATTCTACCAACGGGGCTCCATCACAACAGAAGCTGCCCTATCCCTTCCGTTCTACTGTGAGAACACGGATTCATGGACTTGGTCTACTAGTGCACACACCACTGTGTACTAGAGACCTAGAGTTGAGTTGTCCCTACACAGTTTGGGAATGATGAGGGTGAGAAGTCCGATTGGGTTCTGCGACATTCTACAGTCATATTAAGGACCGGGACCTACGGCTTAAAGTGGATTCCGAACTACTACAAACATCCACGGCATCACCGGGACGCGAACCCAAAACCTGTGACATCGAGCACAAGAGTGCGTACTCGGACATTTATTTGTTGGCACAGAATATCAAAAGGCATAGTATATCAAAAGAACAGGACATCCAACTGTCCAGAATAAAAAGATATTTTCTTTTTATGTCACAACAGTTTAAAAAAAAAAGAAAGAAAATTACGCTATAAAGAAAAGAATAAATTTAGCGAAAACATTTTATGCATATAAGGGGGATTAAATGAGGAACAAAATATGATCGCAAACATCACTTCTTATTTTGATTTATTGATTCTAAATCATTATGCAAATAATGTTCATATTCATTTTCAGTGTTGCGCATATTTATTTGTTATTCAAATTCAAATTCTGAAAAGTTCTGCTTTTTTTTTTTCCATTCAGAACAATATATTTTAGCATTTTGAATGAGGGGCCTGATGGCCGAGTGGCTAACGCTTTAGCATTCGGTACCATAGATTTAGGGTTTGAGTCCCTACGGCGCCATGGATTTTTGTAGTGGTCCGAATCCATTTTAAACCGTAGGTTCCTGTCTAATAGATCGTAGAGTGTTGCGGGGGCATTGTTACTCCGCGTCCGTAACCTATCTTCATGTTATACGCACCCCCCTCCCTGGGTTGTACTAAGTGAGTAACGTCGTTGTAGCCTTTGCTTATGACATAAAGATAATTATCCCTGTATTGCCATCTGCATTAGGAAAAAAAATACATTTTGAAAAACATGATGACCACCTTAATTAATGTTAATAAAACGTAAGATTGCATTAATTTGAATCATAATATAATGAAGGCCCATTAATTATTATTATCACGTTTATCATTAACATTTTAAAAAAAAAAGATCCACAGGAATGATCACAAGAAGATCCACAAATATGTGACAATGTATATGTATACATTTTTTTGTACTTTTCGTAAGTTACACTATAATAAAAATCGTACAATTTATTTTTTACTTTTTCAAAGTCTCTTATTTATTTTCACATTTTCTTAACACTGCTATAGTGGTGTAAAATAAATGTTTGTGTGTGCTGTTCCTGTGATTTATTTTTTGATATGGCTGTAATCAATTAAAGCTGGGTATAAGAAAGAATAGTTATTAAAAATACAATTTGTGAATACATTTTAATGTAATATTTTATTTTAGAGTAAAATTTATTCGGGGGAGGGGGCTGAGGGCCGTCTGACTAGCCCTTTGGCTCGCGTTCGAGTTCCGGCGGTGCCATGGATGTTTGTAGTGATTCGGAATCCACAGATGATGAATCAAATAGATGATGCAATATAAAATTGCATCATCTACTTTTTTTCGTATCCCACTTGGTAGACAGCCACGTCTAGACCAGGGGTGGCAAACCAGCGGCCCGCCTTGAATATTTTTGCGGCCAGTGAGATTTATCCCACTTTTACAAAATATATTTATTTTATAATGGCATAGTTGTGGAAACCAATGTATTAAAAAAATACATTATGTGTGTATCCATATATTCAAAATTAACTGCCGAAATTACAAGAAAAACATTACTTTGATTTTAAAATAATATTCCTGCTAATGTATGACAGATATTGCCTGTTTTATTAGCGATTTTATAGTTATGAGTTAGCAGAAGAATTAAATTATATTCTCGAACGCATCTTGAAACATCTAATGTAACAGGTTCTATGTTTCATTTTAAGTGACTGCGGTAACGAGTTGATTGTGATAACAGAGCAAATCAGACGCTTAGTTGAAGTTGTTAGCGCTTTTGGTTCAACTTACATTTGCGAATCTTTTTTTCGAAGATGAAATTGATCAAACACAAAACAAGCTCAAACATAACGGACGCTACATCAATTACGATATGCAAATACTCAAATTGAGATCGATTTGCAAAAGCTAAATGAAAAAGTGGATAAACAAATATTGCACTAGTAAAATAAGTATTTTTTAATGATTTCAATTTTTTTTATTTCGTTTATATTTATGCATTTTTTATATTTTATTTTTAGTGTCATGTATTTCTTTACAATGGGCATTTAGTATCATTATTATTACATTATCTATGTTTACATGTAAGAATAAAAGTAAATACAAAAATAATAACTCATTATGTTTCAACTGTTTACTCCAAAATAATGTCTGTTGCGGGTCGAAATCTAGTATGGGGATATATAATTTTATATGCGGCCCGTGGAGTTAAGATGCATTTCCAAAGTGGCCCGCAAGATCATTTGGGTTGGCCATCCCTGGTCTAGACAAAGTCCATCAATCCATGTGGTCTCATGGAAGAAGGGGAAAGGAAGGCAGGGACGCTTTTGTTGTGATGGTGCACCAGTAGGTAGAAGTGTGACTTGGCTCCGTGTCACTAAAGAAGGAGCGAAGTGCCTTCAGGGAGGACTTTTAGGGGGAACTACCTCGCATTTATGTGTCATGTGGAAGAAAACCTGGAAAACTCACATCAGGTAATCTGACTAACGAGGCAAGGTGCTGAACATCACAAACGCCCTCAAGATTCTTCGTTTTTTTGAAGCAGGCTCTACAACAAAGCCGCCAGCAGATTGAACCTCAGCCCTAATGCTCAACATATGAAATGGATGCTTTGGCGCGAGTGGCCATTGAGTCACGAGTCGGGCGCACCATCTATAAAAGTATTAGCGAAGGCATTTTTTTTTTTCAATAGAAATAACCATTACCTTATCTTTTAGAAATTTGTGTTACATATAATGTCTCTACACTAAGTTCAAGAATTGTTAGGAGTTAGCGTACACCAAGACGACTTGGAATTATACAGCAATCTTGGGTCAGAAATGCTTTCTAGACTTGGTAGATGGAATGTTACGGGCACTGAAATTCTGAACTTTCACGCAGGAACTTTACATTTCTCACTCTGACGCATGCGTTACCATGTGAAATGGATGCTTTCACGGCTGATAATATGAATGCTCAACTGGCAGATATGCATCTTGGTTAACGAGATTGTGGATTGCAAAGGGTTACCGCACGGAGGTGGTACGCGCAACAATATTCGATGGTGCGTACTCCTAACCATAGTCTCTTTTGACTTCGGCACCACTAGTTATCTGAGAGGGATTATTTTCACTAAAGCCATCATGTGTCGTGAAAGAACGGTGCGGACTCAAACATAGAGGAGGCTGTTTCATATCAATATATAGGACAATTTAGCAATAAAACATGGATTAATAAAATCATATTCACTAACGTGATGCCATTTCGTTTTTGGTTTTTCGTACATACAGAGAAACATCTCTGACCCTACATTGCTATGTGATTCGGCATGACTCGGTATGCCCTACTCCTCCGAGAAGTTGTAAACCTGATGCTGATATACCCTGTATATGCGAAAGAGTTTCTGTATAAAAAATAGATTTTTAGTAGAAAGTAGAATCAATCATATTTCGTAGGGCCTGATGGTCGAGTGGCTAGCGCTCTGGCGCTCGGTGCCACAGGTTTCGGGTTCTAGTCCCAGTGGTGCCATGGATGTTTGTAGACGTTCGGAATCCATTTTAATCAGTAGGTCCCGATCTAATATGACTGTAGAGCTTTTTGTGTAAGGCTGGCAACCTCACCCCATAAAAGTCAGCGTCATTGAGCCAAGTCAGACTTCTACCTAAGGGTGCTACATCACAACAGAAGCATTTGTACTAACACAACTCTTTTTATAAATCATTACCTTTTGTTTTATTCGATGCTGTATGTGTTCTATTCATTTTTGGATAAAGTATGTTTTCTTCATTCTTTAAGAGTCAAATACTGTCACTGAATTCTGAATTTCACGTCTTCTATATGTTTTTTTGCAGAGTCACGGAAAAAGAAATGCAGTCGTTGCTTAAGTTTTACACATCAGTGTATGGTGTTTTGTAGTCACTTCTTTCAGGATATTCGATGACGATTGTGATAATATCTGTAAAGTGTCTTGCATAGATAGACTAGGACATAGTTGATGAACTAGGAGGTGTTGATTTAGCGGAACCTTGAAGTTCAGCGTAAGCTTCTCATGTATTCTACGAATTATTATTTTTATTATTTTGTAATAACATTATTTGCATGTTTTACAGATTAAATAAAAATTCGTATGTGTACTGGATTTTTTAAATATATAATAATAATAATTTTTTACGAACTTTTTAGAATCATAATGATTCCTTACGTTTGAAAATTGATTCACCAATGAAAAAAATTACCTTGGGGAAGGTAAGATAATTTTCTTTTGTTGCCAACTATTATGCAAATGTCATGCATGAATTTAATATTAAAAACTTATTTTTTTATATTTATATGTGATTGAAGTGCAGCAAAAAAAATTTTAATACGTAAAAAATCGGAAAATAAGAAATAAAATTTAATTTTTAACCTAAATGCAAGGAAATTAAATTAATTGGCAAATTAAAATTTTAAATCAGTAATGTCCTTGATTTTTAGTTACATAAATAACTTAAGGAAACCCGACTCGTGTCTCGAGTGGCAACGCGCGCCTCTGGTGAGCATTAGGGGTCATCCGCAGGGAGCTTTGTCGTAGACACTATTTCAAAAACGAGTAGCCTCGATGACGTTTTTGATGTTCAGCATCTTGTCTCGAGAGTTGAACTACCTGGAGGAAGTTTTCCGGGTTATCTCCCGTGCGATACGCAAATGCGGGATAGTTCCCCTTAAAAAGTCTTCCGGAAGCCACTGCCCTCCTTCTTCAGCGTCACGGAGCCAAGTCAGACTTCTACCTATGGGTGCTCCATCACAACAGAAGCTGCCGCCCCCTACCTCTCCTTCCATGAGACCACACGAGTTCGTGGACTTGATCTAGATGTTGATGTCGATCAAGTGGAATAAGAAGAAACTACAGATTATTAAATATTAAATATTAATAGCATGTTAAATTTAAGCTTCAACTAGATTTTTTATAGTCAGAATCTGTGAAATCAAGAAAAATTATTTAATTTAACATAACTAAGTAATCCAAAATTGAATAATATGATACAAAAATTTAAAAATATTTGAATATTTTGATTTTATTAATAGGTAATACAAAGAAAGTTGATCGTGCAATACAATTTTAGGTAAATAACAGTTAAAACGCTTTAAGCAGGATTTGATTGATCGTGGATTAGAGGGAATTGTTTATTTATTTATTTTCGTAAAGTGTTATTTAAATACATCGTAATTTTTATAAAATTAAAAAGTAAACATTTAAAAAACACGATAGCAACTGTTTTAAAATTCCCATCTTTCATATTATTTTAGCACGTTATCTACATAATTTCTCTACTTCATTTTTATGTGTGGCAACAATGTTAATGACATCATAATTTTCGTTCGTTCACTGGAGTTTGTTTCCTTCTGTATCCTCGTCAGACTTCATAGATAAAATTAAAAACTCTATTAGTTGTCTGTTCTGTTTGTTCATTCTATACAATGCTGTATAAAACTTTTATTTGTTGAAAAGGCGAAGTTTAAAACACTAGATTTAACCACCAGACGAAAGACCACAAAAATTTGAAAATATATAATGTAATATCCTTAAGAAAATGTAATACCACTTCCAGGCTTTTTAAAATGGTAGCACATTTATATCATCATGGCAGACCAATCACATCCAAATAATTCAACCATGTGATAGATCTATTACCTTATATTCTTCCCATACATCATGACTATTTTCAAAAACTTTTTATACAATGCTATATATTAATATGGGGCCTGATGGCCGAGTGACTAGCTCTCCGCTCGGCACTCGGTGCCACAGGTTTCGGGTGCCATGGATATTGTAGGGGTTCGAATTCCCCTTTAAACCTTAGATCCCGGTCTAATAAGTCTGTAGAGCGTTGGGCGTAGTGGTGACAATCGTACCCCGTAAAAAGAAAACATCTCCTGTCTAGAAATCTGCCAGTAGGCAGACGGCCTTGGTCCACCATGGGGCTGTTGCGCCACTGATGATGATGACATATTAATATAAATTTGTAATTAAAGTAATTAAAATGGTATTACCTGAAGAAATATTAAAATAAAGCCTTTTAATTTTGTTTTGACATATTTAATGAAAATTTCATGAAAGAATAGATTTCATTCAATTGAAATCCCATAATTAATACTTCATAAATGTACGATTTTCATATTTTTGTTGACTTCAAAAGTAGTGTAACAAGTCTATTTGAGGTCATCAAAAGTATAAATTACTTTTAACTAATACTTTAAAAATGATCACTTTATAAACTTAAATCAATTTAATATTAAAAAAACATATAATCGGAATATTAACATATACCAATTTTTAAAACGATTCAAATGCAAATCCTTAGATATCTGCATATCTATGAAAATGGACTTACATCACTTTCAAAGAAAATGGCTCATTTATAAAAGAAATTTAATCTAATTTTTCTATAAAATTTCTTGAGAAAGTGAATTTTTATTTTCATACGTGTAAATTAAAGTAGAATATTGCTTAATTTTAAAATAAACGTTATTAATTTTAACGTATTAAAAATAAGATAGAATAGATAGTTAAGAAGATTTTTGGTTCATTAATTAAAATTAGAATAGTAATTTAGGTATCAATAGATGTTTTAAACATTTTCTTGTTCATTTCTTAAAAAAATTATGCCATCTTTCTGTTTATTGTGAAGAAATAGTAAAGTTTTTAATACTTTGCAATGGCGTTATTTATATTAATATAAAAATAAACATATAAGTGTAAGGAAATTTTTTTATTTAATATTTTTTTAACTTAAATGCAACTTGCAATTAAAAAATTAGAGTCTTTGCCAATAATTTGTAGTTCTGCTCAACTCGTGACTCAGTTGGAACGTGCGCCGCTGGTGAGCATTACGGCTGAGGTTGAATCCATTGACTGCTTTGTTGTAAACACTGTTTCCAAAAATGAAGAAGCTCGTTGGCGTTTTTGATAATTATTGCATCGTTAATCAGACTACCTGGTGCGAGTTTTCCGGATTTTCTCCCATATGATAGACAAATGAAGGGTAGTTCCTCTAAAATTCCTCAGAAAGACACTGTCCTCCTTCTTCAGAAACTTGGAGCCAAGTCAAACTTCTACCTACGGGTTCTCCATGACAACAGAAGCTGCCCCCTCTTTCATTCCTTCCATGAGATCACACGGGTTCATGGACTTAGTCTACATGTTGCTGTCGACCAAATGGGATAAGAAACAACAGATTATAAACATTAAATAATAATAAGTCAAACTTCTACCTACAACGGCTCCATCACAACAGAAGCTGCCAGCTTTCCCTCACGCCATGAGGGGATTATTCCTCCGATGTCCGTCCCGCACTGCAGGACACTAAGGATTAGACACAACAGACGTGTGGTTCTGGATAAAAGACTACTTTATTTTTTCATTTAATTTCTTACTTAATTTTATGAGATTATCAAAATTTTGTTTCAAAAGCTTGCTCCAAAAATAAAACTGCTATAACAAATGTTACAAAAGGCAAATATATTTAAATCAACATATATCTGTGAACGAACCTTCTCAATCATGAATATTAACCAACAGAAAAACAGACGCCTTAATATAAATGTGTGTACTGTAAAATGTGTACTATAGATTTTTGAAGTATCTAATATCAGAACTGTACGACATAATAAAAACATTTTTAATCTTTTTTCGAAGGTTTTTTCTTACGTAAAATAAAAAGAAATTACGGAAAACAATATATATATATCCTCGTCTGAGCTTCATTTTGTGATATATATAACAAAACATATCCAAGAAAAAGTAATAATATTTTTGTTTTGATTGCTCATAACAGAAAATACACACTATTTTTTTTATTTTTATATAAAAAAGGCAAATATCTTGATGCTATCTTAACATCTTAAATCATAATTATATTGCTATTTTACGATAAGTAAAATAAAGTGACTTTATTTCGTCCTTCATTTACTTTTACTGATAAAAGAGATTAAGTGTGATAGTAGCCCATAAACGCTAATAATAGCACTTAAATCAATTATTTTATAGTTCAAAGCTACGACAATAAACTGAAGTAAAAAACGCTTTACAGGAAAACAAATACCTTTATGGTCTCACGTGAAAAAGATGAAGTGTGATATCAAAAATAAAATACATCACGTTTAACAACGAGAGACTAACAAAAAATTATGTCAGTTGTAAAAATAAGACTTTATGTAAACAATATAAGCTCCTTGAAAAAAAGAATCTCTTTAAAAATAAATTAAAATTTTATAAAACAAAGTTCTTCGATTTGCTCAATAGGTGAGTAAATGTCGGCAAAAAATTCAGGAACCAGAGTAATTTTTCGAAATTAAAGAGTAAAACATTCACAGTTGAAATTAAAGATTAACAGTTGAAAATAAGGAGTAAAACATTCAAAATGAAGAATAAATCAAGACACCATAAAGACACCAAGAGTAAAACATTCAACTGTTGTAAAATGAAGAATAAACCAAACCCCATAAAAAATCAAAGAGTAAAACATTAAAAAAAGTAAAACCTTCAACAGTTGTAAAATGAAGAATAAATCAAACTGCATATAAGAATCAAATGAGAACAGTTATAAAAAGAATAAATCAAGATCCCATAAAAGAATCAAAGAATAAAACATTTTTTTATATACCTGCTATAAATTTATGATTTTCTTATTATCACTGGCACAACGACTCCATTGGGGTCCAAGGCAGTCTGCTTACTGGCAGATTACGAGACAAGAAATGTTTTTCTTTTACGGGGCATGGCTGTTAAGCCTTACGCCGAACAGCCATATTAGACCGGGACCTACGGTTTAAAGTGTATTCTGAACCACTACAAACATCCATGGCAACGCCAGGACTCGAACCCGAAGCCTGTGGCACCAAGCACCAGAGCGCTAGTCACTTGGCCATCAGGCGCCTTATGATTTTCTATTACTCGAAAATGCGAAGAGAAAATATATATTGAACACATATTAATCCGATCTTATCTGCGATTATATTACGAAGCTGTAAATTAAAAAATTTCCAGTCCTTCTTTTGAGAATCTCAGCAAGTAATGCTAAAATTAAAACTTCCTTGTATTAGTCAGAGATAGAAGCGATAAATTAATAGGCCAAATAACACTCCTGTTGAATTCGAGTAGAGTCTAAATGCCCCCTCCAGATGTTACCTTTTAAGTTTTCAATCCAAACCAACGTGACATAATGTAGCCTGTAGTTAGGGCCATTTTTATGCATGGCCTCGTTGGACTGGTGTCCAGCGTTCCAAGGCTCCCCCTCCATCAGAGTCATTTGCTTTGCTAACGTATTTTACCAACAACAAATGACGAACGAATAAAAGACATCCATTCACTAATATATCGTCTTTTTCAATGGCACAGCAGCTCCACGATTGGCCAAGGCCGTCTGCCTACTGGCAGATTTCGAACATGAGATGTTTTTCTTTTTACAGGGTAGGTCTGCCCAGTTTAATATTACTGTTGGGGTCAGTACGCCCAACCGTAATATTAAACCGGGACTACTACTGCGGGGGTAGAGTTACTCCGCGTCCGTAGCTTAGCTTCAAGCTACACGCATTCCTGGGTAGTGCTGAATGAATAACGTCAGTGCAGCCCTTGTTTATGGCATAAAAGATAACTGTCTAAGTATTTGGCAACTGCATTAAAAAAAGAGAGAGATCATATAGAAACTACCTATAAACGGAAAAAAAAATTAAATCTTCGTTCTGAAAAGATTTCTTTCAATGTCTAAAACAAATTTAAAATCACTAAAAATCAAATTCAAAGCATTTCCTTTTCGTTCTTTATAATAATTAACAATTACAGTCTACAAATAATTTTTCGATTAGTCTATTGATCACAAGTAATTGTTTAATCCTTTTTTACAAATTAATATGATTAAAGTGACGTAATTATTTTATTTTATATAAACTTTGAACCAGTATACATGATCTAAAATTAGAAGCATCTTTGGTATAATTCGTAAACATAAAAACCAAAAATTAGCTAATAAATATTTTCAATGAAAATAAATTACACATTTATATTTTTTACAGTATTTTGCATGTAATTACAAAAATTACACAATTATAACATCCACTGACTCTTAACACCAATTAGGAGAAATTTTGGCACTGCAATCACATAAATACTAGGAAATTTGCACAATGTAGGTAAATGAGAAAGTTAATTGATCTGTTTTCGTTTTGGCAGCGTTTTGGATATGCGTGTGGTCTTGATTCAGTGGTGTCCATAGATAGAAATTAAATTATTTCTTAAAATGATTATGCGATGTTTAACTGAAATATTTATTGCACATTTAAGGCACACAGACAATTTATATTTAAGACAACACTGCACAACTGCAACACATAACACACAAACAAAATTATATAGCAAATATTTACAAAATCATCTTAAATGCCAGTTCATTTAATGGTCTTTTTTACCCTCCTTACTGTTTGGAACTCTTCACTCGACTCCGCACATTTCCTTTTTCTCTTTCTCCCTCTCCCAATATGGGTTCTAAGATCTAACGGGGAAAAAAAAAAAAAAAAAAAAAAACCCAGTGAGAAGTTCAAAATCTAACGTAAGGGTCAATTCGTCCTTGAAAGGGCGGGCTGTTGGTCGATTGGCTGGCGCTCTGGCCTTCGGTACCACAAGCTTCAGGTTCGAATTCGACGGAGACATAGATGTTTGTTGGTGGTTCGGAATCCACGTTAAACTGTAGGTCCCGGTCTAATTAACCTAAACTGTGCACAAAATGACCGCAGAGAGATAAACCAGAGCGTCCTTGAAAGGAGGATCTATCAATCTTGAACTCTTCCCCGTTGGCTATATTTTGTTTGGTGATTGGTGGATTCTCACTTGGTTAAACAAACAAAGAATATTATCCGAATACTTTGTGTAGTTAGTGTGTAGCATTTGTTAGAAAAAAAAAATTCAATTTCTGTAATATACAATACATCTGCACATAATGATTTCATTGGAGAATTTCTGAACTTCAACAAATATGGCTCAGTAAGCTCAGAATTCCCCTTATGCGAGGGCTGTTATATGACTGGGAATGAGGAAATTTTTTTCTTATTTTCAATGATAAAATTTCTGTTCCTTGAGAAACTTTTGAGTTTATTGAAGCAATACAAAAAAAATTTGCTGCAAATTGTGACGAGCTCCTCATTTGAAGCTTAATTCCCAATTTTAATTTTTTTTTTTGTTTGTTTGTCATTTGCAAAAATAGTTAAGTAATTCTCCTCTTCTGTTTCACATGTACATTAGTTTCGCTTGATATTTCAATTTCTTAATGAAACATGATGCAATACGTAATTACTATTTTTTTTTCACGATAAAAAATCAAAAGCCCAAACGTTAAGTTAATGGAAAAGATCTTTAAATTCTCAAATGGAATATTAAGAATTGGATTGGCAGAAATCTTCTTCTGGGATATTTTTGACACAGAATTTTTATAATAGAAACATTAATTTTCAACGTATATGAAATATGAAATTAAATGAATATATATGTATATGAAATATGTATGTATATGTATATATACGTATATGTTCAACGGTTGCAAAGGTATATGTATATGAAATATTTAAATGAAAATTAGTATTTCGAATTATTTTTGAGTATTAAATTTAATGCATATGGGGCCTGATGGCCGAGGGACTATCATTCTGGAGCTCAGCGCCACAAGTTTCGGGTTCGAATCCTGGAGGTGCCATAGATGTTTGTAGTGGTTCGGAATAAAGTGTAAACCATTGGTCCCGGTCTAATATGACTACTACTACTACACCACACCACATTACTGTGCCTCTTAACAGTTTTGAACGATGTGAGGGATAAGTCTGATTGGGCTCTGTGACGCTCTACGGTCATATGAGTCCAGGATCTACGGTTTAAAGTGAATGGCACCATGGCACAACTGGGATCGTACATCAGACCCCCTGGTCTAATATGACTGTAGAGCGTCGAGCGTAGGGCTGACAACCCTACCCTGTAAAATTTAAATAATGAAATTTAACAAAATAACAAATTTCACCATTATTTATTTAAAATAATGGTGAATTATTTTCAGTACACTTATAAGCACTTTAAACTTATTAATCATAAATCGCAAATTAATTTATTTCCTAAAATTAATATCAATTATAGTAGTCACAAACTAACATCAACTTTATTATATTAATAACAACAAGCCTATCATAAATAAGAAATGGGCTATGTGCACTGTTCATTAATTTTTTTTCCTAGAAAAGTCTATACTGAGGTAATATTGATCTGGGGAAAAAACGTCCAACATTTAATGGCTTCTTTACTCAAAACAAAAATTATTTTGATGGTGAAACTGTTATTACTGTTATTCGTTGGAACTATTAGCCATATTTACGTGAATTGGGGGGCGGGGATTAACAATCACGTGACATGTCAGTTAGCTATATCTTGCCCTACGATTCATTCGAAAATCAAATCCCTCGCAATCCTTGATCCCGGTCTCTTATCCGTTTCATTCGCAGTCCGTAAGTAGCATATCAAAATAAATTTATATTGTCATTGATTATTTGAAGAATTTGATTTTATCGATAACACATTAGATAAGTTGCGTTTATTACTTAATGGTGGTGTCTAACTTATCTTTATCATTTAAGCATTATAATTAAATACTTGTATCCTTATTGAGCTTGAAATTTAAAATTTTATCTATCTTACAATATTTATCAATATAAATTTAAGTTAGAAAAAGAATTTTAAAGAATTGAAACTTAAAAAGTATATTTTTAAAATATTTTAGATAACTTCTGTATTTTAAAAACAGCGTTTTTCACAATTTAAGTAAGAAACATTAAGTACAAATACAGATGAAAAAATGTTTGAAATAAAAGCTAATAAATAAGTATAAGAAACTTTAATTTAGAATTTTAATAAAAGTGCTGGAGACAGCATTTAGGTTAACCATTCAAACTATAGCTAATTGCTTTTAAATGAATAAAAAATACATACTTTTAAATTTTGATTCAAAAACTTTTTATTAGAAAAAGAAATAAATTGAATTTGAGCAATATCCTTTGCTTGATAGGCAGCCTGATGGCCAATTGACTAGCGCTCTGGCCGTTGGTATCACAGGTTTCAGATTCGAATCCTGTCGGTGACATGGATGTTTGTGAGTGGTTCGGAATTCACGTTAAACAGTAGGTCCCGGTTTAATTAGCATAAAGTGTACAGAAAATGACCGTAGAGTGATAAACCAAACCTTTGCTTGATATATAAATCATTGAATTAGATGAGCAAATTTTTTAAAGATATGTTTTAAAAAACTCCATTAATTTGCAAACTGTTAGTATTTCACATATTTATTTTCCATCTGCATATAAAAATATAAACATATAAAAATATCAATTTTAGTATGCTTTAAAAATATCAATTTTACTATAAATATAAAAATGATATAAATTGAAAAAAAAAAATCACTTAAATTGATAATTATAATTTAATATACTTACATAAAAACCCAATATCTGTTCCTTTTCTGCTTTTTTTTTTAATTACTTATTTAGTAATATTCAATATCATCTGGCCTCCACACCAGCTTTTAAATACCTGAATATAAAATCCATTCGATTTTTTTTTAAAAAATTTCTACCTCCTATTTTTTTCATTTGTGTTCTAATTGGTTTAAAGCCAGTGATTGAGAGGTAGTTTCCAGAATTTGAGGACAATTTCAGAGACACCAGAGGCGAACGTTGTGTGCTTAAGATCGTGCATTATCTTGACAAAAAAAAAAAAATTATCTCCAATACCGAAATCTTGTGCTGATAGTTTAATATAATTTATAAAAATATTAACATAAAGAGCACGATTGCTTATGCCATGAATATACACTAAATTACGTAGTTCTGATGTTATGCACCCACATACAAGGACAATCCACTGGCATACTTTACTGTTCTAACCTCTTCGGATTAAGTTCTTCGTTTTTTCTTTCTCCATTATTTTCTCCATACAATTATATGTCCATCGGAATTCAAAATTATTTCCATCTGCAATTAAAACATAATTTCATATATGCTTCAGGTTTGTTCATCATTGATTTAAAGACAGAAAGCTTAAAATTTCTAAATTTTTTTTATTATTATTATTATTTACAAGCATTTTTTTTATCTGCCAGAATTCCCATGCAATTCTGCTGATCTGAGTGCTCTTCGAACAATTTTTGGTTAAATAAAAAAAAAAAAAAAAAAAAAATTTAGTAATTCTGTAGAAATTTTTATAGTACTAAAATGGAATTTTTCACAAATTTTCTAACTATAAATCTCTGGATACGTTGAATTAACATTGCCATATGACTTTTTCTTACCTTGTTTTCAATCTGAATTTCTTCTACAAAACTTTTCATTACATACTGCACTGTAGAATAAAATAAGTTTGTTAATTTATCGTTACTATGATGAAAAATAATCAATTTTGGAATGCTGTTCTTTGTTTTCTTACAACTACGATCTATTTTTAAATAATAAATAGAATATAACCAAATAAGCAAACAAAAATTAAAGTCAAACGATTTTTTAAATGTCACCAAAATGCAAAAAATAAAAATTAGCTACAGATAATTTTATTTATGAATTTACCCGCAATTGTCTTGATGTACGATCACTTTTTAATAATCAAATAATGAAATGATTAATGAGTTGATGAGAATGCTTAAAATCAAATAATAATATTTTTTTAATAATCAAATAATGAAATACGTAGAATGAGATACATTTGCTAATTTATTGCTACTGTGATAAAAAATTATCAATTTTAAATGCTTTTCTGTTTATTCTGGTTATTTATTATTATTATTTTTTACAACTACGATTTATTTTTAAATAATAAATATATAACCAAATAAACAAACGAAGATTAAAGACGAACGATTTTTCAAATGTCACCAAAATGCAAAATCGAAAATGAGTTACAGATCATAATTTTATTTATGATATATTACCGGAAAATGTTTTAATGTAGGATCCTTTTTTTTTCTTTCTTGCATTTTAATTTTTATAAAAAGAAAATAAATCAACATTTTATTTAAAAAATTATTCGATTTTATTCAGTATCATATAAAGATGATATGATAAAATATTGGACTTTATAATCGAATTCAATTATCTACTTAACGCTTTTTTTAAAAATTTTTAAAAGTGTAAGAACACTTTTTGATATATATATATAAAAGTGTTCTCTCTCTCTCTCTCTCTATATATATATATATAGAACACTTTTTTTTGATATATATATATAAAGTGTTCTCTCTTTATATATATATATAAACGAACACTTTTTTTTTTTTAGATACATCTATTTTTCTATTTTATTTTATCTATATCTATCCTATTTGATATATATATTAAAAAGTGTTCTCTCTTATTTCTATATATATATATTAAATAGAACACTTTTGATACATCTATTTTTCTATTTTATTTTATCTATATCTATATCTATCCTTTTTTTTTTATATATATATATATATATATATATATACTAGTTGACCCGGCAAACGTTGTTTTGCCATATACATTATTTCTATAAAATATTTTTTTAGTTAAATAAAAAAAAAAACTAACTTACTATAAGTGTGTGGAAATTTGGTTACGATTGGAAGAATGGAACGTTGCAGAGAATGACGGCGTATAAAATGATAATACACTAACCATTTATTTATTTCATCCTTTATATTTTTATTAAATTAATAAGATTATTTTGCGAGTCGATGATTGTGCAGAAATCTGTCGGAAATTTTATGCATCCAGTATTTTCATATACAGCAAGTTTTTCATCGCCATTATCTAATAGTTGTTTTGAGAATGTTTCACAGCGGATGGATCTTGAAGCATTTGAACGCGCATGTTAACTTTTAGTTGTAATTTTCAACATTACGCCACAATGACGATGATTTTAAGCAAGCGTTGATCTCATCAGCGTACGTTGAACGTGGAATGGCAGGACGTGTTTGCCTGAAATCACCTGAAAGGAGTAACAGAGTGCCGCTAAATAGTTTGTCGTTATAAGTTTATGCTTTCGATAATCTTATGCTTTCTAATTGCAAATAACACTTACTTTACTGGAATCCCAGATTCGCCACAATAAAGTAAATTACAACACATTTACACCTGTAAGTTAAAACGCAATAACAGCCATCTTTATTTTTCTTAGAACAATAATAAAAGTTGCCAATTTTACTTAACTAAACATTAACACACGCTACACGTGTAAATATAATTTAATGCTACACGTGCAAAGAATATAACTTAACAAAACATTAACTTAAGACAACTTAAGACATTAACACGCTACACTTGCCAATATAACAGTATTCGTTCTCTTATTATTTGACTTACCTTTAACAATGATAAAACACGTATATTTATTTAACACGTAAATATTTCTCTTTTTAAATTAAAAACTATTCCCACAAAAACGTTACGTATAACATATACAGGTAAAGCAACGGCCGTTGTTGGCGCGAGTTCACAACACGTGTTGATTTATATAAGATCATTTAATTAAATAAAAGTAAAAAAAATGAAGCCGATTAAAGACTTTAATTTTTGTTTAAGCACACGTGCTGTAATGTCATGACTAAGAAATTAAAAAAAAAACACTACATTGTTTTACGAAAGAAATTTTAAAAATATTTAGGGGTGGACCACCCTTATCACTTAGGGGTTTAAAAAATAGATTACGACCGATTTGCAGACCTACCAAATATGCACAAAAATTTTCATAAAATCGGTCAAGCCGTTTCGGAGGAGTTTGGCAACAAACACTGTGACACGAGAATTTTATATATTAGATATATATCAAAAGGTGTTCTGTATATATTTCATATTTTCATATTTAAATAATGTAAACATAATAATTGAAAAATGAAAATAAAAATGGAATATTTTTTTAATTTTTTACATTTTACCACATTATGTTGCTATTTATTTAACCACATTTTAAAACAATTTATTTTGTATTTCAGCATATAATTTTTATAAGGGAGGCGTGATCGGATTCTTTTTCAAGCAACACAAAGATCAATCTTAATTCTCATCAATTAGCAGCTATGAAGACGCTTATTCGCAACGAAACTGTTATCAGGAAAATCCTTCAAGACTTGAAATTGAAGGTAGGTATTTTATTTTTCTTATTGTAAAAAAAAAATTGTTGAATATACTGGATATTCTGACAATTACAATTTATTTTTTAATTATTTCCTCTCTTCAAGTATAATCCAATAAATTATTTAACTAAGTGGTTGATAAATCATTTAGTTATTTTATTTAGTGAAACGATATGGTTGAAATTTTGCTTATTCATTCAGTTCCTTCTATTAGTATACACTCTCCCTATATATATCTTGTTCAAATTTTCAATTGTTCATAAAATACTTTTTTATTCATCCACTCAAGTTCAAATACATTTTTTTTGAACTTGTAGTGGATGACACTGAATGTTAATACAGTTTTTTTCAAATATTAATTCATTAATTAAATTTAATTAACTAATTTTAGTTTTTTTTTAGATTTAAGTTACATGTATCTACCAACATATGGCGCAAGATAAACTTAAAAAAATGAATGAAAATTATTTATAAAGGACTTTCTAGTGAATATAGTGAAAAAAAAAGTAGGAATTGATTTAAAAAATTTTTTTTTATATATTACTTGTTTTTAAGTTTTATTCATATTCTTGCTTAACATAATTCAAATAAATGTGGAATTATATCTCAAACATAAATGCTTCAAATATAATCCAATAAATTATTTAACTAAGTGGTTGATAAATCGTTTGGTTATTTTATTTAGTAAAACGATATGATTGAAATTTTGCTTAATTTTTGCTTTATTCATATTCTTGCTTAACATAATTCAAATAAATATGAAATTATATCTCAAATATAAATGCAAATATAATTAATGAAATTAAAGTGAATGAATGAAATTTATAGTTAATTATTAGCTATTATTTATAGTAAAAATTATATATAATTAATAGTGTTTAAAAAAACTGCATATTTAAAATAAATTTTCATTCAAATCCAAAATCATTAATTTAAATACAGAATATATATCTTTCTTTTTTATCAATATCTGTATTCATTTGTTTTAACACTTTTATATTTAGTGTTGTGGTGATAAAAATGCTAAATAAATAAAAATGTGTTTTATTTTAATTTTACTTTTTCATTAATTATTTAAAAGGGCTGACTTTTTGGAACTTATTAACATTTTTCAAATGTAATTTTATATTATTAGAGAGTTAAAACAATAATCTAACATCCTACTAAAAAACAAATTTTTTTTTTCGATTTTGCATATTTTAAAAAATCCTTTTGAATTATTAAAATATAATTATATAATAACCTCATAAAGTAGTAGTTGTTCAGTTATAAATAGGCCTTTACATTTACTGGTAATGCTATTATTATAATCCTAAACTATAATCTGCAGAAAATTTTACAATTCTTTTTCTGTTTCATTGAAAAGTGAACAAAAATAGAACTCGTTCTACATTTATAATTTATTTACGTTGGAAATATAGGTAATACAGAATATAGTGTTTTCATAATTCAACTTCTACATTTTATTATTTAAACTCTATTTATGATATATCGTATTCGACAATTAATTTCACTGTTATATATTTACAACTGTCAAAAATATGTTAGCAGAAAGCTAAGTTTTTTTTTTTGTTCCACTCCTTTCTTTTTTTTCCCCCTCCATTGGATGGTAACCTTTATATTGCTCCTATAAAAGCGTTTTATTTTTATACTCTTCTGACAATTATTGAACATTCCTTACATTATTGACAGTAGTGTTAATTTACAGTTCAGTATTCTAAAATTCCGATATTTCTAAACAAACAAAATTTTCAATTCCTTATTCCTCATATTATTAACATAATAGAAAAAAACAATGATAAAGAATGGGTAATAAATAATAATAATACTTAACATTGATAAATAAAATGATTTGATAAAAACGGTTTTCTAAAGGTGAATTTAATAAATTGATAAAATTTATTAAAAAATTGATACAAACGATAACACTTGTTTATGATCGATTAAACGATTAACGATTTTACTATCATTTTATGATTTGATGAAAACGATTTTTATGAAAATTTTAAATAAAAAAGAAAGAAAATAAAATTATAGAAATTTTAAAAAGATTGTTTTTGTTAGAAAAATTATAAGCGAAAAATAATGACAATGTAATTCAAAATATATTTATTCATTTGCATTGCAGTTATAACTAAAACAATTTTTTAAAAGTAATTTCTTTCACGATTCTTTATTAACCTTCCATTCAATCTAGACTATTTCAAAAAAATATTTTAACTTCTAATAATTAATTATTGTAGTTGAAATAATTTCGATGTTTTGTATATATATATATTTATTTATTTATTAAATTTTATATTATATATCTTTATATATATATATATAAATAAATATTCCTTATTTCCGATATATTTTTCTGTTCATTTAAAATAGAATAGCAAAAGAAATAAAATATTATACCAGTGTCTTCCATTATAATTTATTTTATTTAAATTTTATTTATCTATTTATTAGTATTATTATTTTGTTATTCTGAAGAAAAATTTTTTCATCATTAAATTTCAATAAGTTGTGTGTTTTATCGTCTTTCTCAGATTATAGAAAATATTATAAATGTTACGTGTAATCTCATGTGAAAATCTTATTTCGTTATCCATCAGACACCATTAAGCGGCAAATCATGCAAGTTACTAATTCATGAAAATTGAAAAAGTTCTATTATATATAATTACCGAATGCTAAATTCACTGTCTATAAACTATGAATGCTAAAAAGACAAAATTCATTATCTATTTATTAAGTTTCTTTCTTCACATTAACATGGAAAAGAAGAAAAAGTACATATTTCATTTTTTGGACACCTCTAGCCTATCGGCAAAATCAAATCTCTTCATATAAAAATTTAAAATTTCCAGTCAAAAATTTCGAAATTACAAAATTTATCACTTTTCCTATATTTCGCTGCAAAATAAAAGATAAAAAGAAAATGCCTCAACTATTGTTCACTTTTAGTATCAGTTTTAAGTTAATAAAAGTGCATTTCAATACAAAACAGATTTTAATGTATCATTAAAAACACTAAATGAACCTAATGAATTATTTAAAAGGGGTACTAATCCAATTTGGGAGAAAATGAGTTAATGATATTTATACCAGATAGCTTCTTATTCATTTTTATATTCTTTTTATAATAAAGTAATCAATAATGAATATATCAGCCTATTTTTTTTTAAATTTTAGACAAATAATTTTCTTTTATTCGACGCCAATGATAATCTTAAAATCTTCAATACCTCAATGTATGAAGGAATAAAATACTACTTTCAAAACTGCCTAAAACTGAATTGAATGCAAATTGAAAACTTGTACGAATATTGTTTGTGGTGTCAAAGAAAAATCTTAAAAATGATATTATTTTTATGTCTTTTTTTTTTTAAATATTTAGAGTATTTAATATACTCAAGAATCTTTTTGTAATTTAGAATTTAAGACTCTTGTAAGACGTTTTCATAATGAATTTTATCTATATGTTTTTATTTACCCCATAAAAATTGTTGTTGTTGTTTCTTATCTCACTTGGAAGACAGCAACATCTAGACCAGAAATCGAAAAAGTTTGGGGGCCAAGATAAATTTTTCTCAAAATTTAAAAACAATATACAAGGATTACAATTTAAATATGTTAAGGAGATTAATGAAATTGCGATTTCATTTTTTAAAGGTTCCTTCTATTGAGGTACGAAGTGAGATGTACTGATTCTAAGGAACGAGGCTAAATGCTCATCTGTTAGTCTACTGAAATAATTATTTCTAAGGTTTATAGTTGAAAACACTTATTCACATAGATAAGATAAAGCAAACATAGCACTGATTTTATGGCCGTGAGATATTAAATTTGGGAAACTTACTTTCGATGATGATTTGTAAAACTCTAACTTTGGCATATTTAGAAACAACTGCTTGAGATGATTGTTAGATTGCAACTCAATTAATTCAACCTGCAAATCTGACTTCACTGCTTTACAATTTACGTTGAACGGCGTGGTAAAAATATCCTATTCTGTTTGAATGGCACTGAAATCTTGAAATCTGCGTTCGAACTCAAAATGCAGTTTTTTTAAGCTATCTTCATAATTTTTAAGCTTCTCTTCATTTATTGGGGATATTGAATTTAACCTCGAGAAATGAGATAAAAATAATATTATTAAACTATTTAAAAATTATTTTTTAATAAAAAAAAATAATATTTAATCAAAGTAGAAAAGGAGATGGATGTATAATATAAAAATATATATTTCTTTTAATTTGCCTCGGACCGGCAAATTGAAATTCAATCCTCGGGCCGGATAGAATGTTCCGGCGGGCCGGAGTTTGGCCATCCCTGGTCTAATCCATATGTTTATCACTTTCAATTTTCCTCCATACAATGGAAGAGGAAGGTTAACAACAAAATTATGATAAAGAATATAACTCAACACGATTGGGGTTTGGTTTGGTTTGGTCGTCGGTCATCTTTGGCTCTACGGTCATCTTGTGCACACTTTAGGCAAAACAGATCGGGACCTACAGTTTAAAGTCGTAGCTCGCGGGCTGTAGTTTATCCATCTCTGATCTAGACCAAGTACAACAACCCGTGTGGTCTCATGGAGAGGAGGAGGGAGGGGGGGGCAGCTTCTGTTGTGACGGAGAGCACCCTTAGGTAGAACTTTGACTTGAAGGACTCCATGAACGGCTCCATGACGCTGTAGAAGGAGGGCAGTGCCTTCTGCAGGAACTAGCCCGCATATTGCGTATCGTATGGGAGGAAACCTGGAAAACTCCCATCAGATAGTCCGACGAACGAGGCAAGATGCTGAACATCCCAAGCGCCATCTAATTTGCTCTTTTTCAATTCCTTCTATTAGTTCACACTCTCCCTATATATATCTTGTTCACATTTTCAATCGTTCATAAAATACTTTTTATTCATCCACTCAAGTTCAAATGCATTTTTTTAAAATAGTGGATGACGCTTGATGTTCATACAGTTTTTTCAAATATTAATTCAGTAATTAAATTTAATTAATTAATTTTAGTTTTTTTTTTTTAGATTTAAGTTGCCTGTATCTACCAATAGATGGCGCCAGATAAACTTAAAAAAATGAATGAAAATTATTAATAAAGGACTTTCTGCAACAGAGTGAAAAAAAGTAGGAATTGACTTAAAATTTTTTTTTTTTTTTTTTTATATATTTTTTTTGAAACAATGTCTAAAACAAAACGGATTGACCCTCAGCCTTAGGGTTCACCAGCGGCGCACGTTGCCACTGATCCACGATTAGGGGCCCTCATAAAAATTAAATACATTTACTAAATTCGAGTGACGCCATAGCATATGTCATAGTTATTAATGTTTAAAAGCGTAACTCATTATGACAGGGTAGCTGATGGTACGCCTGTATTTTTTAAAAAAAAAAAAAAAAATGTAGTTTTCGAATATTTCTACACTCTGACATTATTTTTAGAACACAGTATTAAAAATATCCAATTTTGCTACGAAAATAAAATAAGAATTAATTTAAAAAACAAGTGATATTAAAAAAAAAAAAAAAAAAAAAATTTAAAGTCAATTCCTACTTTTTTTTTCACTATATTGCAGAAATTCCTTTATAAATAATTTTCATTCATTTTTTTAAAGTTTATATGGCGCCATCTATTGGTACATATACGCAACTTAAATCTAAAAAAAAAAAAAAAACTAAAATTAATTAATTAAATTAAATTAATGAATTAAACTGTATTAACATCAAGTTTCATCCACTACAAGCTCAAAAAATATATTTGAACTTGAGTGAATAAATAAAAAGTATTTTATTAATTATAAAAATTTGAACAAGATATATATTTGGAGAGTGTGTGCTAATAGAAGGAATTGAATAATGTTTTAAAAATTTTAATGGGTCTGAGTATAATTTCTGGGCGATTATTTTTATGATGGAGGCAACTGGCAACTGGCAACTGGCGTACCGATTACGGACAGGGGGAAATACCCTTAAACCTCCTCTTCTTAATTCATAAATATGCTTTAAATTTTAATTGGCTGCTTAATTAATGTTAGTAGAAATACAAGATAAAGTTTCTAAAAATTCAAGTTAAATGGTACTCAAACTTGAATTTTTAAATTAAGCAGCCAATTAAAATTTAAAGCATATTTATGAATTACGATGAGGAGGTTTAAGGGGTATTTCCTCTGTTGGTACTCCGTAATCGGTACGCCAGTTGCCAGTTGCCAGTTGCCAGTTGCCTCCATCGTAAAAATAATCGCCCAGAAATTATACTCAGACCCATTAAAATTTTTAAAACATTATTCAATTCCTTCTATTAGCACACACTCTGAATACTGGTTTGTTAAGCATCTCGTTTAAACATCTGAAAAAATAAAACCCAAATTATAATTAAAAATAAAAGCTCATCGTAAATGTTTTAATGTATTTTCTAACGTATAAATAGGCTTTTACAATTATAGGATATTTACTATTATTCATCCATGGTAGTTTCTGAACAAACAACAATAATAACGGAGTTCAAACTACACAGCTTTCAAAATAATTATATTACTTAAATGATGTACTAAATTGGCACAGTTTTGAAAGCAATAAAAGCATTTATATATTTTTCTTTGTTTATATTCCGTGTGATATTACTTTCTTTATATAGCTTTTATTTACAAGAAATAGTTTGCTGTTTACACAAAATAAGTCATTAAGTTATATACAATATAATAAAAACAGTAACATTACTTAATAAAACAATAGCTTTACTTATACTGGAAACGTACAACAAAAGTAAGTAATAAATCAAGCATCGAAAATCCAAACCTTTTAATTAATTTATAAAATTAAATTTATAAATCTAATATAATGGTGGACCTGATGTCTGAGTGACTAGCGCTCTGGCTCTCGGTGTCACAGGGTTCGAATTCGGGCAATGCCATTGATGTTCGTAATGGTTCGGAATCCACTTTAAACCGTGGGTGCCGGTCTAATATGACTGTAGAGAGTTGGGCGTAGGGCCGACAACCCTACCTCGTAATAAGAAAACATCTCCTGTCTCGAAATCTGCCAGTAGGCAGACCGCCTTGACCCATCATGGGGTTGTTGCGCCAGTGATGATGGATATAATGGTGCTTGTTACAATAAGTCCCGAGATGCCATGGATGCTTGTAGTAGTTCGGAATTAACTTTAAACCGTAGGACTAACTTTAATAAGACTACTACTACTGCACCACACCACATCACTGCTCCTAGAGCTGAGTTGCTTCTTTAGAATTTGGGAATGATGTGTGTGAGAAGTCTGGTTGGGCTCTGTGAAGCTCTATACTCATATGAGACCGGGTCCTATAATTTTAAATAGATTCCGAACCACTACATCCATGGCACCGCCGGGACTCAAATCCGAAACGTGTGACACCGACCGCCACAGCGTTAGACACTCTGCCGTTCAAGCCCCTTGTCTAATATGACTGTAGAGCATTGAGCAAGAAAACAACATCTCATGTTTCGAAATCTGTCAGTAGGCAGATGGCCTTGGCCCACTATGAAAGCTGTCGCGCCATTGAAGAATATAATGCTTATTAATTTTTATGACTTAAATATATGAAACTCAGAACTCCAATATTTTTATCCGACTTATTATTTGATGATTTTGTTATTCAAATGTCACAAAAATAGTGTAACTACTTCGTTTTTAATTTTAAATAATTTAATATATATGAAAAATTATTGTTTTATATCATTATCAATGTTTTACTGTCACTATATATTTTCATAACAATTATTTTGTTGTGCCAACCTTATGAAATAAACATATTTTGGTTGGGGTGCATTAGACTGACGTACGAATGAAAATCCGAAAAGTTTTGAATCTTTTAAAAAATAGGCTTAATTACAATGAAGATACATTGAAAAGTTAAAAAGCTAAGAGCTTAAATATATTTCTTTCAAATTCATATTAAAATTAATATTTGCATATACAATAAAAGGAAAACAAGAGGCTATTAAGCAAATAGGAAATTAATACTACTATAATATTTTTACATAGTTATACTTTTTTCAATTCCTTCTATTGGCTCACTCTCTCTCTATATATATCTTGTTCAAATTTTCAATCGTTCATAAAATACTTTTTATTCATCCACTCAAGTTTAAATACATTTTTTTTTGAACTTGTAGTGGATGACACTGAATGTTAATACAGTTTTTTTTCGAATATTAATTCATTCATTAAATTTAATTAATTAATTTTAGTTTTTTAGATTTAAGTTGCATGTATCCACCAATAAATGGCGCCAGATAAACTTAAAAAAATGAATGAAAATTATTTATAAAGGACTTTCTGCAATAGAGTGAAAAAAAGAAGGAATTGACTTTAAAAATTTGTTTTTATATTACTTGTTTTAAGAATGATGAAGAACTATTCTACATGGTTGATGTCAACGATGTCATAATAAAATGAATATTTCTTTCAAACTCATAAGAAACAAATTCATATTAAAAATATTATTGTAACATACAATAGAGACGAAACAAGAGGCTATTATGCAAATATGAAACTAATAATATTTCTACATAGTCATACTTTTTTAAGGATGATGAAGAACCATTCTACATGGTTGATGTTGACGATGTCATAATGAAATGGAAGGAATGGAAAGAAACCATGCCACGCGTAGAACCTTTTTATGGTAAATAACAAACTTTTTCTATTTAAATTTAAAAATTTTATTAGTATCAAAAAAATGTTAATGTGGTAATTTATTAATTTTCTTTTTTTTTTTTTCGAAAATTAAAATTATAAATTCTTTAAAATTTCTTCAATTGTTATTAAATTATATGTTTCGTAATATGCATTGGTTTTTTTAATTATTATTGAACAATAACATACAATTGGACATGTTTCAGCCGTGAAATGCAATCCTGATATAGTTGTTTTGCATGTCTTAGCTGCTTTAGGAGTGAATTTTGACTGTTCAACTAAAGTAAGATGATATTTTTTTTTTTACTAGAGCTTTTTAGTATTAATGAACCATGTGTTCAACAAAAAAATCTTCTTTTAGTATAAAATATTTATAATTCTAGCTTATTATTTTAGTTAAGCCTCAAATATTTATTTGCACAATTAGTGAAAAATTAAATACTTTTAATATCTTTAAAACGGAAAAAAAAAATTTACAACTCCAATTAAAATTTTCGGAGAATTATTAATTAATTAATTAGATATAAGTAATTTGCGATAGATATATAAGAAAAAATAATGAAGCTTCCTTTAGTATTATCTTCAGTTAAATAGCAAAAATCACAGTTATAATTCTATCACATCTATAATCGCATTACAACCACATCTATAATCACATCATAATCACATAATTCTATCACATCTATAATCCCATCATAATCACATTTACAATCACATCTATAATTGCATCATAGTCACATTTATAATCACAACTATAATCGCATAATCATTATAATCACATTTATAATCGCATCATAATCCCATCTATAATCGCGTTATAATCTTTATAATCACATCTATATTATAATTGCATCATAGTCACATTTATAATCACATCTATAATCGCATCATAATCACACAATCATATCTATAGTATAATCGCATTATAGTCACATCTATAATCGCATCATAGTCACATTTATAAACACATCTATAATCGCATCATAGTCACATTTATAAACACATCTATAATCGCATCATAGTCACATTTATAATCACATCTATAATTGTTAAAATCATATCTATAATTCTGATACCAATCATAACTTCTTCTAATCATCACTACTCCACTACTAGTAACAACTTCTTGAATTTTTGTAATACTGCAATTCGTTTGAGATTCTGTTGACTTTAGAAACAACGATTCTTTTTTTAAATACATTTTTTTTTTTTTGCAATTTCTAATCATAGTTTTTTTATCCTTTAGAAAGAGATAGAGACCGTGTTGAACGTTGGAGTTCAACCCTCCCGCATCATTTACGCCAACACTTGCAAAGGCCCTTCTCACCTCAAGTATGCAGAGAAGAATGGAGTGGATCTCATGACTTTCGACAATGAAGCCGAATTGCACAAGATCAAGAAATTGTATCCTGATGCAAGGTAATGCACTAAATTACTTTACTATATTAGGGGCCTGAATGGCTAGCGCTCTGGCGCTCGGTATCACAGGTTTCGGGTTCGAGTCCCGGCGGTGCCATGGATGTTTGTAGTGGTTCGGAATCCACTTTAAACCGTAGGTCCCGGTCTAATAGGATCGTAGAGCGTTACGGGGGCATTGTTACTCCGCGTCCGTGGCTTATCTTCAAGTTACACGCGCCCCCTGGGTAATGCAAAGTGAGTAACGTCTGTGCAGCTCTTGCCTTAAGGCATCCCAGACCAAGCTGTCTACGTGTTTGCCGGCTGCATTAGAAAGAAGAAAAAAAACTTTACTATATGCAGATTGATACAAAAGTCGATATACCCATGATCTAATTAATAACTTTTAAAAAATGAAAACACATAATGGTTATTCTGGAACATGCAAACAAATGTTCCTCAAAATTTTCTGAAATCCTTTCTCTCTTAGGTCTGTCCATCTGTCTATGTTGATCTATCTGTACTGTCTATCACAGCAATAATTTCACCAAATTTAGAATAGTCGTCTTGATTGATTATCTCTCACTGCAAATTCAATGTACACCACAGTTTTTAAATAAAAATTTCCCAAAATTTCCTTCAAAGACAACAATAGGAAGAAAAAAATGACATCATTTTTTAACATGCACGTTAGCTAAATTAAAATTAATGCTACTACTAATTAGTTATATATCTGGCGCTCGGTGCCATAGGTTTTGGGGTTCGATTCCCGGTAGTTCGATACCCGGTAGTATTACCCTACCCCTTAAATATATATATATATTTAAGGGGTAGGGTTGTCAGAGGATCTTCAAAATATTCATTCATTTTCAGAAAGATGTACGAAAACAGACATAATATTAATTATTTTATGCTCTTTAAATCAAGCATATAAATTAAAAATTCAGAAAATGCTCGCATATTAATTCATTTAGAATCACACATTAATAACATATAATTATCTTTAAATTTATGTAAATGTGTCTTTTGTTTTGTTATTCATTTCCAGGCTTGTTCTCCGTATAAAAGTAGATGACAGTGGATCCGTATTGAAATTGTCATTGAAATTCGGCGCTGAGAGTGATGAGGTCTCTCATCTTTTAGATGTAGCCAAAGACTTAAATCTTCAAGTAGCTGGCGTAAGGTAAGGAATAATTAAATTTAAAAATCTTTCTTTCTAACTTTATTTATGTTTTGTATTATTAACAGTTCGAGGCCTTAACATCTGTAACGCCCCGGCTATATTAGACATACAACCGCTTCAAGAAGATATATATATATATACACTCATGTCCATAAATTAAGGATAATAAAGTTCAGGCAAAGAAAGAGACAGAAGCAAAACAAATTTGACTTATTTGTAAAGTCTATTTATTAAACGAAAGGTAAAGAGCAAAAAAGATGCTATATGTTTGACATAATTAATAAAAATTGCGATTTTTTACTCCCTGGAGCAAATTTCAAATATGAAAACTATTTACAAAAAACAGTATAACATTATTAGTAGGATGGTTAATATGGAATATGTCTCCCGGACGATGCAATACAGGCCTTACAACGCCTAGGCATGCTGAGTATCAAATTATCAATCTGATCTTGGGGAATATTACACCACTCATCAAGCAATGCCCTCCGAAGTTCCGGTTGACAGGTGGGAGGGGGTTGAGGGGCTGCAATTCGTCGGCCAAGCATATCCCACACATGCTCTATTGGATTCAAGTCCGGTGAGTATGCTGGCCAATACATACGGGTGATATCCTCCAATTGAAGGCATTCGTCTACAATGTTTGCACGATGAGGACGGGCGTTGTCATCCATAAACAAAATTCAACACCCATGGCGCCCCGAAACAAACGTACATGTTGTTCCAGAATGACATCCCGATAGATGTGGCCTGTGTCATCGTTACACTCTGAACATGCAGATCAGTTCTGGAACCAAGAATAATTCCTCCCCAAACGAGCCATCCTGCACCACCGTAACGGTGTCGTTCAATGGTGTTCTCTTTGGTGGTAACGGGTACCTGGCGCTCTCCATATGAAAGTCCGGCGAGAATCAGAATGCAAACTAAACCTGGACTCGTCGGAAAACATCACACAAGACCACTGTTGCGGTGTCCACAATGCATGCTCTCTACTTCAGGTTAATCGCAAGCGACAATGAGTTGCGGTAAGTGGAACACATCTGACAAGCCTACGAGCATATAGACCAATGTGTCCTAAGCGTCTGTACACGGTCTGCCTTGAAACTGTCGTACCGGTAGCTGAAGAGAGCTGACGAGACAGGTCTGATGCTGTGCTCCGTCTGTTTCTTTTGGCAGTAACTGCTAAATACCGGTCCTCATTCGGCGTTGTAACTCGGGGCGATCTGTGCTGTAACATCTACTCCCATTACCATCATCTTGGAATCGTTGCCAAAGCCTGGGTTGACACTCTGGGCGATTCCAAGTTCCTCGGATACTTCCAGCTGGGTACGTCCACATTCCAGTCGTCCGATAATTCTGCCACGTAAAAATCATCCAAATGCTTTCTTTGTGCCATAACTATGCGGTTATTGCACTGAAAGGCTTTTTAAAGCGCTTGTGAACAATTTTACTTTTTTGCCACCATTCCTTATATACCCCTCTCTTTACACTCTCGTCATTGTGACGTACTCTCCGCCATCTGGTGGTTTCCTGTAATTTGCATATTCTTCTTCAAGATGTGTGTGATAATTCTACAGGTGAAATTTTTATTTTATTCAATTTCTGTGTGATTCTGAATTATCCTTAATTTATGGACATGAGTGTATATACAAATAATGAACTCTGGATTATTATATAAAGATATGAAAAATTAAAAATAAAATTTCGAGTCTACATCGATTCTTAATTATCGCACGGCATGATACACGAAACCACAAGGGGTTCACTTTGAAAACCAGGCGGAAACCCCGGCTTATTCAGTCACTTCAGAGAAAAAAAACATGTTTCTGGTCCACTCGTCACAGAACTCTCTTTCCCTTCTTCACCAAATACCTCTTTTTTGAGACAATCCGTCAAGAGGGGGCGGGGGGGTAGCTTCCCCCACTTCTGATTAGAGTAGACATTTCTCAGCTCGTGGAACAATTCACAATGGAACAACTCATGATATAGTTCATATTCAATCTGTAGTTCTTTCAACCTGTGAAGGTCGCATAGACATTCGCTAATTTCTTGAGTCTCATTACACATGATACCGAATATCTGCTATCAAATTTGAGTGACAGGTTGTTCTCATTAATACAAAATAATAATTTCATGTGATGTAACTACCCACAACACCGCTTTTCTGCTGTCAAATTTGAGTGATGGGTTATTATATACTTGTCGAATAACATACATTCCTCTCTCACGGGAATGAAATGCCTAAAGTCTTCTCGTAAAAAAAAAAAAAAAAAAAAAAAATGCTACAATCTGAACTGACCAATTTCTTAGTGTTTACAAATGCTTAAGAATATTTTAAATATATATTTAATTGTTATTTATGAAATATTAAGAAATTAAAATATGGAAACAAAGAATACGCGTTTTAATTTAAAAGAAAAATTATAAGTCTAAGAATTCCCCAAAAATTTCAAAGTTGCGAAACATATCATATTTTAAGCTTATATATTTATGTAGCGAAAATAAGTTTTTATGAAATAAAAGAATATAATTTTAATTTTGATATTCAGTTGATAAGCTTTTATTCAAACATGCTTTCTAAAAATTAAATTTCATACTTTTTCTCTTGATAATTTTCTTTATACATGTAAAGTTTATACATTTAATTTATTATAATACGTATGAAAAAAAAAATATATAAAAGATATCATTTTTTTATTAGCAAAATTGACATGCAATTTTTATTGGCGTAATTTATTACAGTTAATAATTTCATTTTTTATGACTACGAATATTATAAAGATATTTTTAAATAATTTTAATAAATTACTGTACCTTTTTTCTAGGATATTTATTTAATAAATGATTATGTATTATTAATGCGGTAAAATCGCAGAATAGGCATTAAAAACTCTTTTTGCCAAATGGTGCCAAGTAACGAGTTGCGATTGGAAGTTAAGTGAATTTAAAACAGTACGAGAAACCCCGCTTACCGCATTTGGCAACTTATCTCCCAGCTGGCTCCACAAAAAATGTTTCAAAATCCCAACTGCCCCTACTTTGCGATTTGCCCATTAATTCATTTACAGAATTTTTTAATACAAAATTAACATAGTTTTTAATTAACCTAGTTTTCTATAATGCATACAACCAAGAAGCCATTTTTTAAAAATTATTTATAACAATCTATACCGTCATAACCGCAATTTTTAAAAACCGTTTTGAATAGTAATTTTTTCTTCAAATAATAATTTCTGTTCTAAAATTTATTTAGAAAAACAACAACTTAGAAATCAATTTATAATTTCAAAGAAATTGTCAAATCTAAATATGTATTAGTTTTGGAATAATAGCAATGAATCAAAAAGCAACTATATATTTTTTCAAATCGGAAAAAAAAAAAAAAAAAAATGAAAATTCAGACGATTATAATTTATTTATAATTTTTTTTTTTAATTTATCGTTTGGCAACGATCCCACATAGAAATCATAAAAAAAAAAGTAAAGTAATGACATTATATGCTGATTACGATATATTTCACCATCAAAGGAATAATAAATTTTGTTTTATTTATTTGATAAAAATAATTTTTTTGTTAGTTTAAGGTACACAAAGTTAAGTACATAATCAATTTAGAGAATGTTTCGTAATTAAAGAGATTGATTTTTTAAAAAATCGAAATCGTTTTAATGATTCGTAATTAAAACGATTTCATTTAAATATATAGAAAAAACTAGTAATACAAAAAGTTTTTTACAGTCAATTCCTCCTTTTTTTTCACTCTATTGCAGAAAGTCCTTTATAAATAATTTTCATTCATTTCTTTAAATTTATCTGGCGCCATCTATTGGTAGATACATGCAACTTAAATCTAAAAAAAAATATAATTAATTAATTAAATTTAATTACTGAATTAATATTTGAAAAAACTATATTAACATCACGTGTCATCACTACAAGTTCAAAAAATATATTTGAACTTGAGTGGATGAATAAAAAAAGTATTTTGTTAACGATTGAAAATTTGAACAAGATATATATAGCGAGAATGTGAGCTAATAGAAGGAATTGAATAAAGAAAGTGAATAAATCTTAAAAATAAAAAAAATAAATGCAAATTATTTGTGAAAATTAATTTTTCTTCATATAATTTGTATCAAAATCTATAAAAAAAAGTTGTTAATATTATTAAATTTATATTTATTTTATTTCAAATAATGAAGCAATATTTTTTTTATAATATTTTTTTTTTTTTAGTTTTCATGTGGGATGCAATTGCCAAGATCCGTTAGCTTTCCATAAAGCTATCGAAAGTGCAAAAAACATATTCAATCTCGGAAGAGATCGAGGATTCAATATGAACGTTTTAGATATAGGCGGGGATTCCCGGGGGGCACAGAGATCATGCTATCGCTTTCACCGAGGTTAGTAACTGTTCTTCCAATCATTTTTTGGAAATAATTTTGATGTTCGAAAAATGGAAAAGAGTGTAATGCTGTTTGCAAATATCTACTTATAAGATTTTTGATATTCTACCAAGTCAAACTCTTACTACAAAGTAGAGATGTATCTAAATGTGTTGTTGTTGTTGTTATTTCTTCTCCCACTTGATCGACAACATCATCTAGACCAAGGGTGGCCAACCCGCCTTGAATATTTTTCCGGCCCTTGAGATTTATCACACTTTTACAAATCATATTTATTTTATAATGCCCAAAGTAGTGAAAACCAATGAATTAAAAAGATACATTATTTGCGTATCCATGTTTTCAAAAATTAACTGTTGGAATTATGAGAAAAATTAACTTTGATTTTAAAATAATATTCTTGTGAATATATTACAGATATTGCATGTTTTATTTATGAGTTGACAGTTATGAGTACGCAGAATAATTTAAAAAATATTCTGCGAACTCATGAGGCGCGCTGATTTTGGAACATCTAATATAAGAGGTTCTATCTTTCACTTTAAGTGACCTACACACAGTTGATACACACAGTTGATTGTTGATAGCAGAGCAAACGTGACTCTTACTTTAAGATGTTAGCGCTTTTGGTTCAAATTACAACTGCGAATCGTTTTTTTCGAAAATGAAATTGACCCAACACAAAACATGCTCAAACATAACGGACGCTAATCTGCAACACCAATTTTGGTTTGCAAATACCCAAATTGAGATCGATTTACAAAAGCTAAGTGAAAGAGTGGAGAAACAGATATCGCACGAGTAAAATAAATTTTTTAATGATTTCATTTTTTTATTTTTTTAATATTTATATATTTTTATATTTCATTTTTAGTGTTATATTTTTCTTTACAATGTGCGTTTAGTATCATTATTATTACATTATTTATGTTTAGATGTAAGAATAATAGTAAATACAAAAATAATAACTCATTATGTTTCAATTTTTCACTCCAAAATAATGTCTATAGTGGATCTAAATCTAATATAGGGATATATAATTTTATAGCGGTCCTGCTGAGTTTTGATGCATTTCCAAAGTGGCCTGCAAGATCATTTGGGTTGGCCACCCCTGATCTATACCATGTCCATGAACCCGTGGTCATGATAAAGGGTAAAAAATGCAACTTCTTTTTGTCTTGCACCCAAAGGGAGAAGTCTGACTTTATCCCACTCTGTTATACACCCGGGCATTGGACATCCATTTTAGTCGCCTTTCACGGCATGCATGGGCTACAGTGAGGCTATTCTAACCCGTACCCACACGGGGAGTTTCTAAATGTATAAAACATTAATAATAGTGGTTTAAACCAGGTGAAACACCGTGCACCCATGAATGAAAAGAGGGCGGTAGTAATGCCTCGAGACATATTGTCTGTCTCACATTTATGTACCATATTGGGAAAACTCCAACCAGGCAGTCAACAGTTGCTAGGAGATTTTCTACCATAATTTTCCATTGAGTCTACTGGTTATTATGCAATCATAGTAACATACCTTTTTTCCACTGGTAGTTGCATTACCATTTCTTTAAGATTAGTGGCCCTCGTGTTCCACTGATGTAAGGCATGAACAGTTCTCTGACGAGTGATCACGGTTGATGGCCAATTGGCTAGCGCTCTAGCATTTGGTACCACAGGCTTGCGGCCTGAATGGCCGAGTGTCTTGCGCTCGGTGCCACAAGTTTCGGGTTCGAATCCTGGCGGCGCCATGTGGTGTTCGGCGGTGCCACGTGATGTTTGTAGTGGTTCAGAATCCAGTTTAAGCCGTATGACTGTAGAGCGTCACAGAGCCCAATCAGTCTTCTCACCCACATCACTCCCAAACCGTATATGGACAACTCAGATCTAGGCCCAATGACGTGTTTGGTGTAGTTGTAGTAGTGGCCACCACAGGCTTCTGGTTCGAATCCTGGAGGTGACATGGATGTTTGATAGTGGTTCGGAATCCACGTTAAAGTGTAGGTCCTGGTCTAATTAGCCTAAAGTGTGCAAAAAATGACTGTAGAGCGACAAATCGATGGGTGATGAAAAGAGAGCATTGTCTTCCGGGAAGACTTTTAGGGATAACAGACCTATCCATGAGTCTCTCTATCTCGAGATCCTATCCTATCCGCGGAAAACTTTGGCCAGACAACATGATCATTGCTTGATTACATACATAATCACCATCAACATTGAGTTTCCTCGTTTCTGAAAACAGTGACTGCAATGGACGCCACCATCGTAATAGAACTTCAGCTCTCCTATAAGCTAGTTGCTCACATTACCTTGGGCCAGTAACATTGGAGCAGAAATCTTGTTTATCCATTCCAAGACTAAATAATACATAATACTGTGTAATTGTTATGTATTAATTACGCATTTTAAGAAAATCCGTCAAAAGGAGGGGGTCAACTTCCTTCACTTTTGATTGGAGTCGACACTTCTTCAGCCCTTTGTAATTATGTATTTATTCTTCTAAATAATACTGTGTAATAACACTTTATATCATTCTATAGAAATAAATGTGCTTTTCTTCCAGTTTGGGCATGCTATCAACGAAGCATTGGACATACATTTCCCACCCGGATGTGGAGTGAAGATACTTGCAGAACCTGGGAGATATTTTATAACATCTGCATTCACCTTACTCGCCAGTGTTATAGGCAAGAGAGAAGTTCCTGCAAGGGAAAGTAAGTTCCAGAAAAACAGACGTGTAGCTGTAGCGATTTTTTTTTTTTTTACAACTTATCTATTTTAACAATCATTTTTGTGTTTCAGAAAGCAACGCATGCACCATGTATACCATCAATGAAGGTGTATACAGTGCATTTAACAACCTCATCTATCACAATACCAAATGGAAACCAACCCCTCTTGTTGTAAGTGTTAAAAATTATATTATTCAGCAAAAGGCATTTTTTTTTTTTTTTTGTTATTATAGTGTGCAGGTTGGGCAACCAGATTCTAATTGGATGTGATTGGGTTGAGATACTTGAGGCCCAGGTTGGAGAACTCCTGCTTTATTTACACACATAAACAATTAGAGATTTGCAATATTTAACACATTTAAAGAGATATAATTATAGATTCGTGCAAGGATTCCACTTCTAAGTCGAAACCCTCATACTCAGCTACGCGCAGGATGCGTGAAATATACTTTCCTGTCCTGGAGAGAGTCTGTAATCCAACTAATACGCAAGGTTAGCTAAATATATTTCCTCTCCAGGTGAGAGACTATTAACTAAATGATTTCTCAGCAGGAGAGCTTTGGTTGCGCCGTACTTCCTTTCCGGTGAGAGTCTCAAGGTCCATTTCTTCTGGCACACATTAAAATCACCTTTCCCTAAATTGAAGAAATGCCATTTTTCATTAAGGTTTGCAATTCATTTAAAATCATCTTTAACCACCTTTAAATATTTGAAGAACGGCAATATCTAAAAACTTTTTCCATTAAAGGATTCCTAAATTGATTTTGATAACAAGGACTTGAACTTCAGGTTTTAAAAAGGAAGGAAATGGATCTATTTTTAAAATATTTTATGTATCTTTCAGGATGCACCCGACACCAAATTAAAGGTGAGCACCATCTGGGGACCAACTTGCGACAGCGTAGACCAGGTATCCAAAAACTGCTTGCTCCCAAACATGAGTATCGGAGACTGGATTGCTTTTGAAGACATCGGATCCTACACCATGGCTTGTGCGTCCAATTTCAATGGATTTGCTACGACGAAAACCAAATATCTCATGTCTCATCCGTTCTTGTAAGTTATTCATTTAGAATTTTATCTTTCTTTAAAAAATTCTCTAAATTAAATAGGCTAACTAAATTTTACCCCTTATACACGAATACACTTTCTAAGCGATTTTAATATTATCACTTACTTAAAATTAATAGATAATTTTTATATTTCATAAAAGTCTAAAAGTTGACATTATCTTTGCATACGGTATTTTGGACGCCGTTTTTTTTTTTCCCCTATCCGCATGCTCATAGGAAACATTATTACAGATACGCATTATTGACAGATGTCCTAAAAAAAAAAAGCTAACGGAGTGAAGAAAACTTCTTATCATTTTTCTTTACCTTCAAATGTTTTAAATTACACTGAAATAACCAGTTTATCTGTCGTCTACTTTTTATTAATTTATTTCATTAAAAGAAATTAAACTCGCACCATTGATATAAATTCACTTCATTATTAAATTTAAACTCTGATATCTAGATCTAGATCCATTTCATACATATTTTGAAAATGTATCTTTTGATCCAAAGCAATATTTTAAATTCAAAATTTAAAAGAACCATTTTTCAATTAAAATTTAATTAGGGGTTTAATTTACATACAGGGCATTTTCAATTAAAGTAAAGTTTAATTATTATATATAGGATATTATATGCTTTAGGAAGTGAATTACAATAGGAGCCACTAGATTTTTTTAGGATAATTCCTTTCAAATATCTAATTTAATACAAATCTTTTTATATTATGAGAGTTGTAATAATCAATTGCAGATTTTTATGTTTTTACTTAAGCAATAATAAGATGTGGAACTAAAATAATTCCGAGATGAGTGAAAAATATTGCAAAGATAGAGTTATAAATAAAAGACTTTAACATGAATATAGAAACTATATCACAATAAAAATGCTAACTTTTTAATCTATACTAATTTCCAAAAATTCAGAAAAAATTGCAGAAATTGGGATCATAAAATTTCTACTCATTAATGAAATTTGTCAAAAATATAATTCATACGGTAGTTCACAAAATGAATAAAAATTTATATATTTTCGGAGGTATAAAAACGCAGTTTTTTTTTTTTTCTTTTTTGAAACTTTATGCATTTTAACATTAATAACAATATTAATTTACATCTATAACTTTTGAATTAAGCAAAACAAATGTGTAAAATAAACTCTTTCAAAGTTTTTAAAAAAACATTCGATAACTATAATCTCGTTAGAATTGAAGAAAGTTTTATAAGTGTAAAAAACGCTTCGTCAAACTAAGAATAAAATAACCCGACTCGTGGCAACGCGCTGCTGGTGAGCATTAGGACCGAGGTTCAACCCGCTGGCTGCATTGTCGTAGACACTGTTTCAAAAACGATGAGAATTGATGGCGTTTGGGATGTTCATCTTTCTCGTTAGTCGGATATGTGGTGAGAGTTTTCCAGGTTTCTCCTGTACGGTATCGCAAATGCGGTTCCTAGAATTCCCCTTTCTAAAAAGTTCTCCCAGAAACCACTTCCCTCCTTCTTCAGCGACTCGTAGGCAAGTCAGACTTCTATCTACGGGTGCTCCATCACAACGGAAACTGTTCCCTTTCCTTCATTCCAAGAGACCACACGGGTTCATGGGCTTCGTCAAGATGTTGCTGTCTGCCAAGTGGGATAAGAAACAACAATAAAATATCACAATTTTCCAAAATAGAAAGACATTTTAATTATTGCTGTATTGCTCAATTCGTAACCAATGATAGTATATCTAGCTAGGCTGATTTGAATTTGATTTCCGATTTCCATTGTTGAGTGCCTTGCAGTTACTGCTTTAAGAAATTTGTTGAGTCGATATAAAAATTAAACAAGTATTACACTTGTATTGAGACTGTCTAGTGAAGATTTTATATGTTACATTTTGTACAATACTGAAATATAGAATATTAATTTCTAAAGCTGGATTCCCACCAGATCTCGAGTCACAGAACCTCAGTCAATCAGAAACCTAAGGGAGCAAGAAATCTGGTTTCTGATTGGCTGACTATGATGTGCAATCTAGGGCCTGATGGCCAACGGTATAGCGATCTGGCGCTCGGTACCGTAGGTTTTGGGTTCGAGTCCCGGCGTTGCTATGGATATTTGTAGTGGTTCGAATCCACTTTAAACCATAGGTCCCGGTCTAATAGAATCGTAGAGCGTTGAGAGGGTAGTATTACTCGTGTTCGTAGCCTATCTTCAAGCTACCCGGGCTCCCTGGGTAAATGAGTAACAGGGGTACAGCCTTTGCTTATGGCCTAAAGATAACTGTCCCTGTATTGCCAGCTGCATTAGAAAAAAAAAATGATGCGCAATCTTAATATCTGGTTCTTACCATATATTAAGATTGCCCTTCATTCATTGCACATCTTTAACATTGTACATCATTCCTACTTAACACTCTTCTAGGAAAGAATTAACATAATACTAAGTGGAATTCAAATGTGAATAAAAAATGCTGCATGCACTAACATTTAATTTAAATTCTTTAACAACTGTGAATTTTTTTCTTCTAAATTATAGGACCTATTTCCAGCAACAGCCAGTCTGCCCAACTCTACGTGAGATGATTAGCAGCAGCATCATAAAGACTTGAAAACTCCAGTCTGGAAAAACATTTATTTCTTTATAAATGTTAATTAAATAACTGGTTGTCTGCATTTAATTATCATTGTGTTTATTTTACTGGACCATGGATTTTTGCAAGTTAGGTCAATGAGTTTAAATATATCTTAATATACCAAGTATGATCTTATAATTTCAAATATGAGACAACTATAGTATATGACTATATTACAAAATATGAACATTTTTCTAGATATTTACAAAATAAGTTCGAATCATATTATAATTTTTTAAATGTATATGTAATCTATTGGAAATAAATCAATAAAATAAATATAATTAATTGATGTTATTTGTGTTGCATTAAATTCTGGATTAAAACAATTTCAAAAGTTAATTAATATTATTAAAAAATGTTTTTTAAAAATTGAATGCGATAAAGATTACACAAATAATAGTTATGATAATAATGATTAAGTAAAAAAATTTTAAATTGTCATATAAATTTAATAAAAACTTTTCAACTTTGGAGAGTGTGTAGTCAAAAGATTTATTTTAGTGGATTAAAGTTTTTTTAAATATTGGATTGCAATATTTATTTTATGTTAGTAGTAATGTTTATGTTTTCCATTGTTTTCATAATATCATGCAATTTAGAGTATTTTAACTTTTATGTATTTATTTTAATGCTTTTTTTTTTTTTGCATAGATTTAATAATATATTTTCTAGCAATGAAAAAAAATAAAAGACAGAGATAAATAATGAAATTTTTTCTATCTGTAGTAGTAAAATTATCGTATGTCATGCATTTTAAATTATTTACTTTACAAAAACAATTCTGTTATATGTTAACAGTATTCTTACACACGAATATTTTTATTATGTATAAATTTCAAATAGCTTATCGATTATTTATACTTTTATGTACTAACTATGTAATCTTTTTTTTTTTTTTTTTTTTCTATTCAATTAAAAAAATGTTAAAGACTGTGACGGAATCAAATTTTACAATCAATTATGACGTTTTTAGAAAAATTTCTTTGAATTTTAACATCACCATCATCGTCGTCGGCGCAATGAGCCCCATGTTGGTCCTCTGTCTATAGGCAGATTTCAAGACAGATGTTTTCTTTTTTACGGGGTAGGGTTGTCAGCCCGATGCCAAACGCTCTACAGTCATTAATATGACTATAGAGGGATCTACGGTTTAAAGGGAATTCCAAACCACTATAAACATCCATGGCACAGAGCGCTAGTCACTCAGCCATCAGGCCCCTTAACTTTAACACAATACATTTTAAAAATAAAATAATCAATTATTTAAAAGATTTAATGTGTTGCATGGAATTTAGATCGAAAATATTGGGACAGTGATGTAATAAAGCCTCCAGAATAGCAGCAAATTTCGTCAAAATGCAAAGATGTTTCTTATGTTTTAATAATACTAATAATGACTGTAATCAGTTGGGCGTAGGGTGAAACCCTATAATGTAAAAGAAGCCATCTCCTATCTCGAAATCTTCCAATAGATAGAAGACCTTGGACCACCATGGTTGTAGTGGCAGAGAGTTAGTTATTTATATTTTAATAATTCCTCTACAGACAAAATCTTTATAATGCAAAAATGTTTTTTTAACACATTTTTGCTTAATATATCCTTAAATTAATATTTGTGATCCAGATATACAACAATAGCAAATTGCTTATTATACACTATGTTAAAGATGGATCAAAGATATATTCAAATCTTGCAATTTTCTTCTTGATGATACAAATACAATAATTATCTTTGGAAATAAGAAGGAAAAACTTTTATTTAATATCTTGCTTATGATTTTCATAAATTTAATAATGAATTCACATGATAATGATAATAAAAATATTCTATCAACAAGTTTGCTTTCTACATTAAAAAATATATATATATTTAATTTCATATATTAATAATTAATGTAACATTATCTTTATTTAAATTTTAATATATTTCTTCTTATAATTTACTAATACCATAAAATTTTAAATGGGTTTATCAAAGTTATTATCTTATGAGATATTTATTAAAGAATCTACGTTAATAACATGCATTGCACAATCATAGATAATTTTTCTAGAAAGTAGAAAATAAATTCAAATTATACGAAAATTTAAAAGCATAGACTTATAAGTCAAATTATTTGTATTGGCAAGCTTTTTACAACTATCTTGCAAACATTTTTTTAATATCACATAAAACTAATGGAAGTATTTAAATAGCAATTTTTAAAAGCTGATTTCAGATTTGAAATTTGGATACAAAAGAAGAAATGATATAAAATGTAACCTACTCACTTGGCCTTTTGCCAGTAATGATGCAAAATAAAGATTATATTATTTTATATCAAATCAATTAAAACAATCAAATAAATTTTAATTCAAATATTAAGCCATATAATTAATAAGGAAGGTCTTCCTGTAAAATACGTCTAATGACCTGATTGAAGATTTATCTTGATATTTTTATATATGTAAACTGCCTTTAGCAAGAAGGAGCAATGAATTTTCCCCTATCAATTCTGTACTTTCATATGTATCAATTGTAACATCATTCATAACTGAAATTCATCTCATTAGATCAAAATAAAAATAAAAATAACATGTTTGTTGTTTATAGTTTTTACATTAGAAATAAATAGATTTTAATTTGAAACAAAAAAGTGACTTTTTATTACACACATTACAATATTTACAAAAAAAAAAAAATTGTTCCGCAGTGATATTTTAATAATTGTTCACAATAAATTATTTTTAAAAAACAAGAAAACAATCTTTATACCATCATAACAGCAACAATGCTATTATATGGAAATTATCCACAATAAATAATTATTGTTTCTAGCAATTTTCATTTTGAAATTAATATTACTAGTTTTTAGTCTAATATTATTAAGTTTTAGCTTTTTATTGTTTATGGTGGGGAGGGCTGAGATAAAAGGGCTGTACTACATGCACTGAACACGTCACTATTAAATAATTGGATTTGGATGCGGATTGATGACAATACTAATTATCATCGCTCTTTATATAATCTTTATCCTTCTCATTGACATTTATCATTTTTCGTCATCATCCCAGTATGGTATATTCTATAATTTTCTTTAATATGCCTTTCCATTTCTACGCACAGCTTTCTCGTTGTCCCATCTGCAGAATAAATATATCGATAAAAATAATTAAATAAAATGGAAATTTTTTATCTCAATACTCACTCGTGGCACAAGTACAAAATGGATTACTTATTATTTAACAAATTTCATGTGGAATAATATTTCGGATGCTGGAGGCTGACAAATTACAGAAATACTTTTGCGATGCAAAACTTTCAATACGCTTTTGCAGTCTTTTTATTACTGTTGCAACTTTTTAATGCAGTTAATTTGACTGAATTGAAAATGCATTTTTACATGCTGGAATTTACGATATGTAACATATTTGAGAGCACAGATCGTAGCAGATAGATTCAGCATCAGCCTGCATAAGCATTGCTAGAGAGCCTCGCTGCATCGGTACTATTTAGCCACACATTACTTTGGAACGAAACACCTCAGGACATATACTCCTTCTAACACACACTTGATGAGTTACTGCGCCCATCCTCTATAAAGAAATAGAAATCTTTGCTCCAATAATTTGTCATGCTTTTTGAGCCAAGCTACACTCTAACTTAAGCAAAGCCTTCCAACACACCATTTCACCAGACCGTATCCACATCATCAGTCACTTCTTTAAAAAGAATAATAAATATGTTATAGATTGTACTGGCATTTTATTATCTTTATTTGCATATCAGCACTTTAAATATTAGATTTTCGCTATATTTTTACACTTAACTAAACTTTTTATCAAGTGTAGCAGACTACTAATCTCCATTTCCTTAAACACAATAATGCGAAATTAAAATTAATTCATAGGAGCAC
>BPLR01017146.1:0-27496 GCA_021605095.1 Caerostris extrusa | reverse complement strand
CACGTATGTTATGTGCCAGGTAATCAAATTTTCGCTGATAGCATTATTTTACATTACGTTGAATATTGCATGTTATTCGCATATTAACGACATGGAAGGATTTATTGTAACGACTTTCATGAATAAACTTGAATTTGAACAGCAACTCCAAAACTATTAACCACTAAGAGAACTTTCATATCTGAGTGATTGTCTCTAAACTACTACACAGATTTTAATAAAAATTAGGCATGGATTTAGATTGTTACAGTGCAGTTATGAAGCATTAATCCACAATGATCGTGTATAAAGCTCTGAAAAGTTCATTAAAGTGCTTAGTTAAATGTGTCTTTTAATATGGATATTGTAAGCTCTACAACTATTTCACTGCAGAAAATCAGGTAGTATTCATGAAAGGTGATCATTATCTTCAGTAACACTGTTTTGAAACTATGTATGAGCCCTGATGGAGTGTCTAGTGCTCTGGCGCTAGGTACCACAGATTTCGGGTTCGGAGTCCCGGCCTTGCTAGGGATGTTTGTAGTGGAATTGAAATCCACTTTAATCCGTAGGTCCCGGTCTCCTATGATTGTGGAGCGTCACGGAGCCAAGTCACACCGCCATGTTACCCATCACAACAGCAGCTGCCCCCTTTCCCTCCATCCATGCGGCTTCATGGGTGGTGCCCCTGTCCCGGGCCCGTGCCATACTGGAGTTACTTTTCGGGGTCACAACACAACAAAACTTCCAAATGTGTTCTGGAAAGTGTAAGCTGAATTTGCACTGCTCCCTCAAAAGACACATACTACACGATTTTGGGGCCGGGAATGTATGTGAATGGCCGTATTCATTTTCGTATTTCAATTTTATTCAGCAATTTTATATATTTATTTAACATCATATTAAAATTTCATCGATTGATTCCTTTCGAACGTTCATTTCCATTTTTAGTGATTTTTTTTTAAATTTATGGTTACCAATGTTTGTATTGTTTCTTAAAAGATATTTAATATAATATGATTATATTAATGTTAAAGTGTTTTAATATATAAAAAGATTTGATATTAATTGCATAAATAGATACCGTATTCAATGTGAAGACTAAAACTATTAAGCCTATTTACTAAATATTTGAATGGCTAGAAAGGATAAAATAAACATTTAACTTGCAAATGTGCTTAAAAGTTTTAGTTGTCGTTAGCAAATGATTTCCCTCTAATCAAAATCATCGACTGCCTTAGTAGGGAGGCATGGTACTTCTGGCAGAACATAACTCTTGGTCTCACTCCTAACGATCCTCGTCCGAGCGAGACGGGAGGGCATCTCATAGTTCGCACGAACCCTCCTCTTCCCACCCACACCAGACGATAAATTTTCTCACCCCTCCCCGCCATAGTGTCAATTTAAGTTAAAACACTCCGTTCCAAAAAGCCCAGGTCAAAACGCCCCATCTTTCGTGCAGTTCCCGTCTAACATATGATATCATGAACATGTCATGTGGGGGTATGATATCCGTGGGTTCACAATGCATTATGTTTACAACAGAACACGACTCTCCGCATTTGAGAAAAAATTATTATGATAAGAGAAGACAATTAAAAAAGAAAGGCCACACGAGGTAACTGCATGGTAGAGACGAGGCACCAGACATGCGATCTTTTTTGTTTGCCGTGGGGCATCCTTTTTTTCTTTTTTTTCTTTCAATGTTTTTGCCTTCAGAAGCGCTTCCTGGGGATGATGAAGCTGCCGGCGCTAAGTGTCTTTTGATTCCTAATAAATGGACGCGTTTCGGGGAGAAAATCTTAACGATGGATATGAAACATTTTATCCTGCGGTGGCGAATTGGGCTACATTAGCCTCTCTTCCTCTGTGTGAGAGAATATTGGTTCATGGTGTTATCTGTTGTTAAGGGTTTCACCACAACTTTTGAATTTCCATAAATGTCGACCTTGAGGGGAATGAAATGGCAGAATGCATTGGCCAAAGCGGGTGCTAGTGAGTAGGCATTGGTTCCACTTGGACCCCTTTTACCTACACAGAGATCTTTCTACTCGCATGCTATCTTAAATGGAAAAACTATTTGGTCTCGACCTGGCTGCAATCACCCGTTTGCTCCAGTGGACACCTCAGAACTCTGACTTTCCCAGATGGTTTGAAAGCTTTCGACACTTTGCACCAGTGCTCCTCTGTGAGCTTCCATCTCACATATTGGCGTGCCTGGGGCTCAGATGTCAGAATCTCCCTTGACAGTCCGTTGATGGTCTTGACTTTTTCTTCGGGTATTTGGATTCTAGCCCCGCTGGACTTTGGGGATAGGCGAAGCAGAAGAACAGCTTTTGAAGAATATATACGCAATGTGCACATTTATTTACAAATATATTATACAATCAATGTGATCAATGATTAATTTAGCAGTAAAAATAAAGTCTCGATGAAAAATTTATATTCAACTGGTACTTACGCACCAATTCTTTCAGATGCTTAACAACAACTGGGACTTATGTCTCAATCGAAATCTGTTAAAATTATCTTACATCTCCCCCAAATGTCGCAGGAAAAGAAGGAAATTGCCTTTCTCTATCTCATCCAGAAATGCCTAACGCCCTGACGGGCAGTTGGCTAGCTTTCTGTCATTTGGTACCTCAGGTTCAAATCTTGGCATGTATGTTTGTTAGTGATTCCTTGTCCACGAGTATACATGAGGGTTCACCCTATTCCAGCCTCATCTTTCTAGCTGGCCAGAACTACGTAGTCTTAAGCATGAGGTTTTAAAAAAGAGAAGTTCTTATCGGAGTGATTTAATTTCATCGTCAGTTTCATCATCGTTTTTAGCACAAATAATAAAAAAAAATACACGAATAAAATACTAAAAATGATATTATATTGATTCTAAAAATGATATTCGTAACTAAAAATTAAGTGTTATGACTTTCGTATACAAGATTGCATACAATCGTATACACTTGTACAAAAATCGCATACTGGGATTGCATACAGTCGTATACGTGTACAAATCGCATACAAGATTGCATACAGTCGTATACACGTGTACAAATCGCATACAAGATTGCATACAGTCGTATACACGTGTACAAATCGCATACAAGATTGCATACAATCTTATACACGTGTACAAATCGCATACAAGATTGCATACAGTCGTATACACGTGTACAAATCGCATACAAGATTGCATACAGTCGTATACACGTGTACAAATCGCATACAAGATTTGCATACAATCGTATACACGTGTACAAATCGCATACAAGATTGCATACATCGTATACACGTGTACAAATCGCATACAAGATTGCATACAGTCGTATACGTGTTTACAAATCGCATACAAGATTGCGATTTGTAGACGTGTATACGACTGTATACATACAAATACAGTCGTATACACGTGTACAAATCATACAAGATTGCATACAGTCGTATACACGTGTCAAATCGCATACAAGATTGCATACAGTCGTATACACGTGTACAAATCGCATACAAAGATTGCATACAGTCGTATACACGTCTACAAATCGCATACAAGATTGCATACAGTCGTATACGTCTAAAATCGCATACAAGATTGCATACAATCGTATACACGTGTACAAATCGCATACAGATTGCATACAATCGTATACACGTGTACAAATCGCATACAAGATTACATACAGTCGTATACACGTCTACAAATCACGCCAAGATTGCATACAGTCGTATACACGTGTACAAATCGCATACAAGATTGCATACAGTCGTATACACGTGTACAAATCGCATACAAGATTGCATACAGTCGTATACACGTGTACAAATCGCATACAAGATTGCATACAGTCGTATACACGTCTACAAATCGCATACAAGATTGCATACAATCGTATACACGATGTACAAATCGCATACAAGATTGCATACAATCGTATACACGTGTACAAATCGCATACAATCGTTTAAACATTGCATACAATCGTATACAAGATTGTAGACAATTATTATCGCATATAAGTTATACTTTTATTAATTATTATTATTGTTAGATTGGTTAATTAAATTTTATATTTTATCTATTACATCGAAAAACTATATACATCAAGCCAATTGATTTTTTACTCCTTTTTTTGAATCAGGATAAGTTTCCTTAAAGACTAGATATTTTGCCCAGCATATACAAATCGCACTCGATTTACAAAGCGCCAAGCATGTCCTTTGCAAAGCGGAATCCATTTATTTTGTTTAAAAACGAGCCTGACGGAGACGGGTATTTCTTTCGCACTGCAGAATTCCTTCTGTGCTGGAATCCGTGCAGACAAAAATTGCGAACCAAACAGAGAGGGATATGAATTTTCGTTCGATGAGCGCCGAACAAAACATTTTTCAAGGAGCTGGGACTCCGTCGTCGGAGTGCCTTCATTTGTCTCTCGCCATTTCTTTTTTTTTTTTATTTATTTAGTGAACGAAAAAAAAAAAACTTACGTTCGATTTCGTATATGATGAAAGAGAAAAAATGATGACGAAACAGTTAGTTTTAGAATAAGATATGCGAAATTACAGTTAATTTCTTTTTAATAACGTCCAGTTTTATTCACTAATATACTCCATTACTCATTGGTGAAGATGAAAAGGAGAGAGGCATAACGTTCTTGAACGAAATTTATTACTCAAAAAAGAAACGATACATGAAGAAAAACACTTTACGAATAAAAAAGCCCTTTACGGAGAACGAAATATTACATAAAGAATCTAAGTACGGTTACAATCTGAACACTCATATTTTATTCAATAACATATCAAATATCTTATACATTGTTGCTATTGCATTTTCCGATTTGTTACAAAAAGTAAAAAAAAACTACCCGTTTGTGAGATCTTTATTTAGAAGAGGATAGAGTTAAGAGTTTTTCAACATGGGATGTTTTCTTTTTAGAGTAGGGCTCTTTAGCCCTACCCCATAAAAAGAAATCTCATATTTCAAAGAAATTTGCCGGTAGACGGACGGCCTTGGCCACCATGGGGGCTGTTGCGCCATTGAAGAAAAAAAGGAATTAATTTATAAGTTTTAGTATTAGTATGTATAAACTTTTGTAGTAATTTTTCATGAAAAAATTTAATAAAAATTTCTATAAAAAGTTATCTTTTGAAAAATTTAATTTATTTTAAAATTAATTTTTAATTTTAATTTAAAGCTTATTTAAAAAAGACCATTTTAATAAAAAAAAAATTGGATTTCTGTTTTTAAAAATTCTACCTGGATTAATAATATTATAAACTACAGCTACAACAAATAGTAATGTTGGTTGCCATTTAAAATACTTATGTAATACTGTATGTTTGCCGCTTATTTCCTTTGGCTACTACTCGAAAAGCATTAAAAAACCTACTGAAAATTATCTGAAACATTCCAGAAAATCTCATTTGAGTGTGGCGTTTCTGTAATTCCTTTAATTTATTCATACTCGATTCGAATGCAATCATGGTGAGTTCCTTTTTTATAATTCGTTCTCTTTTTTTGCATACATTTTCATAAATGTATCGCACTTTATGGTTTACATTTATGTATAACACAGCGGAGCTTTTCAAAGCGATACGAAACCTTCTCTATATCGCCGGTGCAAAAAAGGTCTTGAATTCCGAATTTGATGCGTAAGTGACGAAACGGGAAAGATCGAGTGAATCGGGAAAAGCAGGAAAAAAAAAGAAATAATAATCCGGAACCCTTATTGAAGTAGTCGGTGCTGCGAAAGACGAATACAAACAATTTCCATAAACAGGCTTTCTGAATTCACTTCACGTAAAGGCGGGGGGATGCACAATAAATTTTTCATCTCAGCCCTCCCCCACCCCCTCACTTGGCATCTAAACGATGGTAGCACCCCTCCACCCCCCACCCCATACACCCCCGCATGAGAAGAAGAAAAATCTGCATCTTGTTTGCCCTTGATTCTTTCTGACTGTAACTTGAGAGAGGTGAAATTTAAAATCCTTTTTTCTATCTTTTCTTTCCTTTCTTTTTGTTATTGTTCCTTTCTTTATGTGTATTTTTTTTTTTTTTTTTAAGTACATTTTTTTTTTTCTCAATGTGCTTTTCTTTTTTCTAGAGGGTGTAGGTGAGTTTCAGAATTTCTGAGAGATATGATGTATCCCCGCGTTGGAAATATTTACAAGAGATCATAAGTTTCCTTTTCTATTTTTTTTTTTTTCCCATTTTTCTGTTTTATATATTATTACTCACAGGAGAGACTAGCGCATTGTTCCTTTTCAAGAATAGCAGTTCTGGAGAACGTTAAAGTATAGAACAGCGTTTTTAACATAAAATATGTTTTCACGTGTTCAATATTAAACGTAACATCAAATAAACGAGATAAAATTCCGTCCGTTGAGTTTTATTTTAAAGATTTTCATTTACCCATCTTGAGTTGTTCTTAGATGATATTATGTGATTTTAACCACATTTAGATGATATTAACCTTAGATAGTATTATGTGATATTAACCACATTTAGATGATATTAATCGCAGATTAACCTTAGATAACTTACGAATATGCGTTAAATTTGGATTTATAAAAAGTTTTTTTTTTATTAGGATATTAATGTTATTGCATCTACAATAAGCGCGATTGCACAATTTAAACTTAAGGAATTATCATGAAATAATTAATTATTTGGTCTGTTTTACACTAAAGTATATAGGCGTTAATGATACTGTGCGATATAAATAAAAATAATTAGCTAAAATAATAAATTTCGTAAAAAGAAAGAAATTAAACAATGCATGCAAAATTATTCAATTGGCGATAAATATAAATCACCAAAATCCAAATTTAACGAATATGTATTAAACTTGGATTTATCAAAATTTTACAGAGATATTAATGTTATTGCGTCTACAATAATTGTTATTGCACAATTTAAACTTAAGTGAATATCATGAAATAGTTTTATCAATAATAGTTTATAAAATTATCAATTGGCGGTAAATATATATCGCCAAAATCCAAATTTAACGAATATTCGAAAAAATATCTATCAAAATTTTTTACTTGGATGTTATGTTATTACGTCTAAGATAAGTGTGATTGCACAATTTAAACTTAAGGGAATTATCATGAAATAATTAATTATTTGGTCTGTTTTACGCTAAAGTATATAGGCGTTAATGATACTGTGCGATATAAAATAAAAATAATTAGCTAAATATCAATAAAATTATCTAATTAGCTGTAAATATAAATCGCAAAAAAATCCATGTTAACGAATATGCTTTAAACTTGGATTCATCAAATTTTTTTTTTAGTAGGATATTAATGTTATTGCGTCTACAATAAGTGTGATTGCACATTTTAAACTTGAGGGATTATTATGAAATAATTTTATAAACTATTATTGATAAACTATCTAATTGGCGATAAATATAAATCGCCAAAATCCAAGTTTAACGAATATGCATTAAACTTGGATTTATCAACATTTTTTGCTAGGATATTAATGTTATTGCATCTACAATAAGTATGATCGCACAATTTAAACTTCAGAGGTATTCATTACAAATTAATTTCAAACTTTCTAGCGTAGTGACAAATACTATGAGCTAGTTTAATAAAAACACATAAAAGCGCTCGTGTGTGTGTTTATGATGGTGGGTGAGTAAGTGAAATATATATCTATATATAGACAGAGTGAGCTAAATCTTGCAATTCAATTGGTGGAAAAAAGGCACCCTAGAGATGGGTGATCAAGACAGATCTAATTATAGTTTCGAGTCGATTAAAATTCTAATGTCGTGGTTTGTCTCTTAAGAGACCCCCCCTCTCTATTCCCAGTGGGCATCTGGTCAAATATCAGTAAATTCTGCTAATGCATCAACTTGCAGTCCTAGTCCCTTAATATCCGTGTGCCCTGGTGGCTCGATCAATCCCATTCTCTGCGGATATCGGGTAACTAGGTTCTCCACCCCGAGGGAGGGACTTTCCTTTGGTCGTTTTCTTCCGTGACTAGCTGGAGAACACTTCCCCAGAAGTGTCAATGAGATGGAATGACTAATATTTGGTTGGGATTGCGTAGATAGATTCTGTAGCCACTGTTCTTGGATGCTAAGATAGTGTCTCTGTGCTTTTGGTAGTACTGCTTTTATTGAAAATCAGGAAATCTGGGGTAGTAATCACACATAAAGGAGAATTTTGGATTTGGAAATAAATATAGTTTTGTGTTATCAAAAAATATATTTTAAGATGTGTGACACTTTATTTATTTTTTTTTTTTATGTGTGTACTTTTTATGTGTTGTATAGACGACTGCTAATTGAATACATAAAGCAGATTGAATACATTGATTGACGAATTGAATACATAAAGCAGATTGAACACATTGTTTGACGAATTGAATACAAAAGCAGATTGAATACATTGATTGACGAATTGAATACATAAAGCTGATTGAATATTGATTGACGAATTGAATACATAAAGCAGACATATATAAGGCTTTACATAATGAAGAAATAATTGAGGTCTCTTAGCCAAAATTGGTATTTGTGCGACTAAATAACATCTATTTAATTCGAATGACGACCTTTGACATCCCGTTTCACCCTTCTGATGAGGATTAATAATTTCATTGTCGTTCTCACTTTTTTTCCCTGCATTGTTCGATTTGTAAATTTACGACTCTACAAAATTACCATAGCCAAATTTTATAAATTTCTTTTTATTGTATTTTCATAACTTGGCCTTTTTTTGGCTATTTTTAGTAGAGTTGTAAATATACAAATGGGTCGAAAAGTAAAAATGATTATAGATTATTATTAACCTTGATCAGAAAAGTAAAAAAGACATGTCAATGGTTATCATTGAAACTTAAACAGATGTTGTTTTTCACTACGATGACATAAAGTGATGGAATAACGTGTATAAATTTCTTCGTTACTGTATTTTCATAACTTAGGGATAGTATTTCATTAGAGTTGTAAATATACAAATCGATCGATGCAGAAAAAAGAAGTGAAAATGATTACGAATTATTATTAACCCTCATCAGATATAAATTTCTTTGTTATTGTATTTTTATACGTTGTTATATCACTTTATGTCGTCATAGTGAAAGGGAGATAAAGAAACGAACTTTTAATTTCATCTTTTGAAGAAATAATACTGAAACTCTACTGATGTCTCAAATCATTAAGGCCTGGATTAATTAAACTCAGCTTAATTATTCAAATTCAACTGATGTTCCAAATGTTAAGACTAAATTATTAAGGTTGGAATTTGTTAAACATGAGTTTACTAACTTAAAATTGGAGTAAGTTGATTAGTAAGTAAATTTATGTTAAAGATATTTCTGCCACTTTTATTCATACTTAAAATGTATTCCACACTAACAAGTTGACTCCACCGTTTTTAAAGAACTCCATTACCTGTTTTATACTGGTTGGGAAAGATTTAATTAGAAGGACTCCGTCTGTTAAGAAAAGGAACGTCTGTTAACAAACTTGAATTCGAGTAAATAAATTTATGTGAAATATATTTCTACTACTTTTATTCATGCTTAAAATTTATGTCACATTGACAAGTTGACTCCATTATTCCTAAAGAACTCCATTACCTGTTTTATACTGAATGGAAAAGATTTTAATTAGAAAGGACTCCAGGCTGACTTTCATATCAAGTCAGCCCCCATTTTTCCACTCTGTTCTTGATAGATGACGTGAGTCGTCCCCTACGAACTGTTAATGAATACCAATTATTGATTGGTTTATCCGTTTCATGCTGTCTTTAAAAAAAATAGCTGCGGATTTCTTCCGGCGCAGTGATTTGCGGCTAGCCGTCACAGTAATTGTCGCAGGGAATGCGCAGACAGCCATCACGGCTGGATGCTTAAGCAGGGAACGATCGAATTATTGGTCTTCAACAAGTAATTACAGAGAGACACTCACTGCTTTACATATTCCCTTCATGGATTTTTTTTTTCCCTCCCTAAAGGGAAAAAAAGTATACTTTTCGACTTGGAAATATCGCATTTCGATGCTTCCAGCGAATTATCTGTCATGCTATGATATCCTCATTTGTCAAGGAAAACTTCGCTGCATTTCTTTTCTTTTTTTTCTTTTTTTTCTTTATCTTCCCCTATACTGCCCCTGTTTTATACTTTACTTAAACAGAACACCATGTCATTATTCAACCAGTGAAGGAGTGAAAAATTGTATTTTATTATTTTTTTTCCCCTTATCCTTGAAGAGCTTGAAGTTTAAGGAAGAAAAATGGGGAAATAATAAGTAAAATAAATTTTTCGGGGAGTTTGTAGCTTGCCTTGTGTAATGCATTTTATTTATTTTTCCCTTTTTATTTCCCCATATCCCCTTTTTTCTTTTCTAACTGTTCTTCTATTGATTTTTCGCCAGTGTTTTTTGTTCCGATGTACCAGTTTCTTGATTTCAGTATGAGTGTTCCTTTTTTTTTTTTTTTTTTTTTTTTTTTGTAAGTGTATAAAAATGGCCGACTTCTAAAACTCTTAACTGTTTTGATAGTTCGGAAAAAAAAAATTAAATCGGAATAAACTCCACTTTGCTTTTAATTAAAAGTAATGGGATATTACTTTTTAGATATCTATAAAAAGATGAAAACATCTGATTTTTTGGCATTATATCTCTCGGCTTATACTAGCCCTATAATGGCTTCAAGAAGAGGGTCACTTTCAGGTTCATGGGAACACTTTGAATTTTATTTACAAGCATTATATATAAAAAGTAACATTATATAGTATAACTTTAAATTTTTATTTTACAATTTATACTTATACGTATACAATTAATTTACAATATATAATATTTATCTATTTACAATATATATATATATTTATATATATATATATATATATATATATATATATATATATATATATATATATATAGAAAGACAGAACTCAATTTACAAATTATGATTTACAAAAAAAAAAAAAAAAAGAAGAAGAAGAAAATTAAAGATATCAATTGATTTACAAGTGCAGTTCAGTCCAAGTTCGGAGATTTTCGGAATTTTAGAACTTGGAGTGTATCGTCGTAGAACTCTCTTCTTTTTTCAGAAAGTTTCCTTTAAAAAAATCCGGTGTGGCCAGCTTCACTTTTTTTGAAGTCGATACTTCTACAGCCCCTGGTCTATCAGCAATCCGGATGCAGCAACTCATCACGTAGTCTGTAATCGTTTCCTGTCTGTAATTGTTTCAACATGTGAAGGTCAAAAACAGACAATCACTAATTTCGTGGTCTCATTATCCATGACACTGATTATCTATTGTGATATTTGAGGGACAAGTTGTTCTCATTAGTACAAAACACAATTGCATGTAATATAAATATTGTTTAATATTATTTTAATATATATCTTGGTTTAAAATTGCCTTCGTATAATTTAATAATCTCTTGTAAACTAAGAAAAGAATATATCACATAATATATCAATAATTTTAAATAATACTGAATACCATCAACATATATTTCAGTAGATAAAAAGTATTTCAAAATAACAAGTAACTCCCTTTTTTTTTTTTTTTTTTTTATCTTATAACAGATTTTTAAAGTATTATTATATATATATATATATTTCAACAGTGTGCATTTTTAAACAGCACATCTGTCTCAAAAAAGAAATATTATTTATTAAAATTATCGTATAGCTTTTATATTAAATAAACTTGAACATCTCTGCTTAAAATCGATTTTGTATAATTTAACAAAACTGTTTGTAAAATAAGAAAAAAATTACGTTTTTCATAATACAATATATCAATGATTTTAAATAATACAATACCATCAACTTATTAGACAAAAAGTGTTTCAACATAATAACAAGTAACTTTTTCTTTATTTTATCACGTTATGGTTTTTTGTTAAATAATATTTTGTTCATTAATCTGGAAAACAAGAGAGAGTCTGCAACGATTGACTGAAAAAAGATCGATATTCCTTGGCTAAATAACATGAGGGAAACCTTACATCCAAGTCAAATGTACAAATAATTTTAAATAATCATCACTAATGTTTTGCACGACTGAGCGATCCATTTCGTCAATCGCCTTTAAGAGGATAAAAGCTCCGCGTAGGAAAAGAGCTTCAGGAGAAGTGAGGAGGAAAAAAAATAAGAACAATCCTTGGAGAAGAAAATGAAGCATTTCTTCTTCTTCTTACTTCTCTCTCCATCTATCCATTCAGAGTCATTAGTAATAATCGAATTGTTTTATTTTGAACTCCGTGTATACTCACTAAGCCAGAAATCTTCAAGACGACCGGATAAATTCGTGGAAGGACTCCACTTCTAAGCCGAAAACTCGAAACTGGGATACGCACAGGATGCGCGAAATATATTTCCTCTCCGGGTGAGGGTGTGTAGGCCAACTAATACGCCGGAATGCACTAAATATATTTCCTCTCGGAGACTATAAACTAAAAGTTTATCTGTGGGAGAAACTTGCGCTGCACTTCTTCTCGGAGAGGAACCACTAGACCGACTGTCCATTTCTCCTAAACGCCACAGGGGGCGTTCTTGATAGTGCGCAGATGGAAGCATGGTTACAATATATATATATATATATATATATATATATTATTCTACGTGTATTTTTAAAGGACACATTTATTTATTAAAATTAACATCTAGCGCTTATACTAGATAAACTTGAACATCTTTGCTTAAAATTGCTTTCGTATAAGTTAACAACTGCTTGTAAAATAAGAAAAAAAAAAAAAAAAAATAAGCTTCATCATATAATATATCAACGATTTTAAATAACACTCAATACCATCAAATTATATTTCAGTAGATAAAAAGCATTTCAAAATAACTAGTAACTCTTTTTATCACGTAATGGTTGCTTTTAAAGTAATATTTTGTTTATTAATCTAGAAAATAAGCGAAAGTTTCTGCAACGATTGACTGAAAAAGAGATCGATAATCCTTGGCTAAATAACACGAGGGAAACCTTACATCCAAGACAAATGTGCAAATAATTTTAAATAATCATCACTAATGTTTTGCACGACTGAACGATCCATTTCATGAATCGCCTTTAAGAGGATAAAAGCTCCTTGGAAAGGAAGAACATCAGGAGAAGTGAGGAGAAAAAAAAGAGAAAACAATCCTTGGAGAAGAAAATGAAACATTTCTTCTTCTTCTTACTTCTCTCTCCATCTATCCATTCAGAGTCATTAGTAATAATCGAATTGTTTATTTTGAACTCTGTGTATACTCACTAAGCCAGAAATCTTCAAGACGACTGGATTGATAGAGCTCTCTTTTTTTTTTTTTCCAAGCGGGCTCTCATCTGAGACTAATCTGATCAGCAAAACAGAGCTACAACATCAACAGCAACTACAAAAAAAAAAAAAAAGGAATTGTTGTTAGGCGGGTATTAGGCAGGTTGGCGTCACAACCATCTATAATCATAAGACCCCCTTGGCTACAAACGTATACCCGCATCCGTTTTTCTTGGCGAGATTTTTTTTTTTATTTACTTTCCTTGGCGTATCTATGCAGTTTAATTGATGTGCAGCTTGGCTGACTCCGTGAAATTTAAATTTAATTTGGGAAAGAGAGGGATGGACTTTCGATGAATCAACTGCTCCGGTTTTTCCCGAATTCGGCGAACGAACATCGCTAATAACAAAATGAGGAAAATAAGTGTATTAAGGGAGGGAGGGAGAAAAAAAAAATGAGAGAAAATTGAGTTTTGTGCTGCACGGAATGGAGAGGTTTCTTATTAGCTGCATGTTTGCTCTGCAAATCAGCCTAATGTGTTTTTTCCGGGCGATTCCGAAATAAGAATGGAATGAAGTAATAAAATCGCCGAGCTTTATAAAAGTGGGTGTTATTTCTGAAAGCGCTCCGATTAAGAAATGGAAACGGATTTTGTGTGCAGACATTAATGAAGTAATGTCTTCTTTTTCCTTTTCCATTATTGGGAAATTCACTTTTCGATAATGGAATTTAAATTAAAAGACGGTTTTAAACTAATTTCTTTTTCAAGTTATTTTCTAATCAAATTAGTGATTGTATCTCTTTTCTTACTTTTATATTTATTTCTTTGGTATAGACAGTCTGGTGGATACTACTTTTGTATTGTGTAGGATGGGCAACCAGATTGTAACTGGGTGTGATTGAGTTGAGCTACTTGAGGCACAGGTTGTAATACTCGCAGCTTTATTGACACACGCACAAACACCACACACATATAATATGTAACACATTTTTAGACAGATTATTATAGATTTCTGGAAGGACTCCACTTCTAATGCCGAAAACCCGAAACTGGATACGCGCATGGAGCGCGAAATATACTTACTGTACTGTATTGCATTAAAGAAACACTTACATTGTATTTAAATTTCTATTCGTCACTGCGTTCATTTATCGGGTCGCAGATTTAACGTAAGGAATTTTTATTACCGCAATGATTAATAGTTTGTGATAACACTTATTAGTCTTATGGAAAATATTAATTTTTTTTTCTTCCATTTAAGATTGATATGATAGTATTTCACATTGCACGTATTTTTTAATAAATTTGAATTTATTTATTTTTGTTTATTATTTAAAAAACAAAATAAAACTTAAGACAAATCTGGAAACAATATAATATCTTATAAATCTTTATTTTACTTTAAAACAAATCTTTTGCTTTCCGAATTTATAAAGCTTGTCTAGATTCTGGAAACCTCTGCACCGAATTAAGCTTCTAGATTTCCCTGATTGAAACCCCATAATACGATTTTTCAGAATCGGGGTTCGTTCGTCCGGAAGATTTCGAAGAATGTTTCTTTCATCTGCACGTCCGACACGCAACCCTGCCTCGTACGTCTGAATGCATAAACTGTTGGAATTGGTGATGGCGTCCATCTCCGTTCCGCTGAAAAACATCGTCCGAAATGAACCATCTACGGAATAAAAGTAAATAGATGAGAATCAAGTCTCTCTCTTTCTGTATAGATATATATAGAAGAAAAAAAGATTTGCCAGATAAAATATACTAGCAAGCTATCACACTGCGAGGGCGAATTCTAGGAATTCCAGTTGCCGCTATTCAATTTCTCCTGCAGTTGCTACTTTTTCAAGGCACGTTTCGATGCGATCTGTTCCCCTCCCGACTTTTTCTGTTCCCCTCCTGATAGAAAAGAAAGAAGAAGAAAAAAAAAATAAGGCAACATAACTTTGTGAAAAAGGCGAAAATTTCGGGGTTTTTTTTCTAAAGTTTTTCGCTGGTCTGCAGGAAAGGTAGATGGACACTTTACCAGAATTTTTTATATGGAGGACTGGAAGAAAGAAAGCTCCTTTATTTTAGTTTCTTTTTTCTTTCTTGCAATGTCCACTGAAAAGAGAGATAGCTACAAGATTCTTTGTGAACTGTGCCGAATGTAGATTTTTTTTTTTAACTGTTCATTCTGATATAAAAAAAGTCCTTCCGAAATGATTGAGATGCGTGAGATTGTTCGAAAACAAACCAATAGAACATACGGGAACTAACTGAACTTTTTCTTTATTCAACAATTTTTCGACGACAGAAAATATTTTGTGTGTATTTAAAATAATGTAAAGCTTTAACCAATAAATATATATGTCGAAATTTTATTACAAAATGATATACGTCAACTGTTATTACAGAGCTGTTATTACTGAATGATCAGTGTAAAACTATTATTACAGTATTTACAAGTCAAGCTATTATCACTGAGTCAACTATTATTACAGGTTGATCTATGTCAAACTATTATTACAAAATCATCTACGTCAAGCTATTATTACAGAATGATCTATGTAAAAAGTATTATTGCTGCATAGTCTATGTCAAACTATTATTGGAAAATAATGTTTGTAAAACTATTATTGTGAAATCATTAACGTCAAGCAGTTATCACTAAGCGATTTATGTAAAACTATTGTAGTAGAATGATCTATGACACACTATTCTTACAGTATGATATACATCAAACTATTATGATCGCTCAGCTTGGTGTAACTTATTGATTATTATCCATCATTTATTGTTAAATAAACGATATAAAATTTTGAACGAATCTTGAAAAAATATAACATGTTATAACTTTATTTTACTTTAAAACAAATCTTTTGCTTTCCGAATTTATAAATCTTGTCTAGATTCTCAAAACCTCTGCACCGAATTAAGCCTCTAGATTTCCCCCTGATTGAAATCCCATAATCCCAATTTTCAGAATCCGGGGGTTCGTTCGTCCGGAAGATTTCTATTATTAAGAAACTATTCCGGAAGAAACTATTATTGCGGAATGATCTATGTCAAACTATTATTACAGGATAGTCTAAGGCAAACCATCATTGCAAAATAATCTACATCAAGATATTAAACGCAACATAACTTTGCGAAAAAGGCGCTAATATTATTATCCGTCATTTATTGTTAAATAAACGATATAAAATTTTGAACGAATCTTGAAAAAATATAACATGTTATAAATCTTTATTTTACTTTAAAACAAATCTTTTGCTTTCCGAATTTATAAATCTTGTCTAGATTCTCGAAACCTCTGCACCGAATTAAACTTTTAGATTTTGCCCTGATTGAAATTCCATAATTCGATTTTTCAAAATCCGTGGGTTCGTTCGTCCAGAAGATTTCGAAGAATATTTCTTTCATCTGTACGTCCGACAGGCAACCAACCCTCTGTACGTCTGAATGCATAAATTGTTGGAATGGGTGATGGCATCCATCTCCGTTCCTCTGAAAAACATCGTCCGAAATGAACCATCCACGGAATAAAAGTAAATAGACGAGAATCAAGTCTCTCTCTTTCTGTGTAGATCTATATATAAGAAAAAAAAAAGATTGGCCAGATAAAATAAACTAGCAAGCTATCACACTGCGAGGGCGAATTCTAGGAATTCCAGTTGCCGCTATTCCAATTTCTCCTGTAGTTGCTATTTTTCAATGCACGTTTCGTTGTGATCTGTTCCCCTCCCCTGACTTTTTCTGTTCCCCTCCTATAGAAAAGAAAGAAAAAAAAAAAAAAATAAGGCAACATAATTTTGCAAAAAAGGGGAAAATTTCGTTTTTTTTTAAAGTTTTTCGCTGGTCTGCAGGAAAGGTGGATGGACACTTTATCGGAATTTTTATATGGAGGACTGGAAGAAAGAAAGCTCCTCTATTTTGGTGTTTTTCTCTTGCAATGCCCTCTGAAAAGAGAGATAGCTGCGTTGCGAGGTCACACAATGGGACTTTCTTGGAGGTACGACTTGTTTCTTGCGAACTGTGTCGTATTCATTCTGGTACAAAAAAATCGCCCTTAAATGATTGAGATTCGCGAGATAGTGCCAAAACAAAAAAGCGTTGCATTTGAGGAACTAATTTTTATCTGTTCAACAATTTTTAAGCGCGAGGAATATATAAAATAATCTAAACATTTAACCAATAATTATATGTGCCGAATTATTATTGCAAAAGGATCTATGTCAACTATTATTGCTGAATGGTCTATATAAGGTATTTTTACTGACTATGATCTATGTAAAGCTGCTATTACTGAATGATCTATGTAAAGCTGTTATTACTGAAGGATCTCTGTAAAGATGTTACTACTGAATGATCTATGTAAAAGCTGTATTTTGTACTGTACTGAAGGATCTATGTAAAGCTGCTATTACTGAATGATCTATGTAAAGCTGTTACTACTGAAGGATCTATGTAAAGATGTTACTACTGAATGATCTATGATTCTAAAACTATTTTTACAGAATAGTCTATGCCAAACTATTATTGCAGGATGGTATGTCAAACTATTATTATAGGATGGTGTATCAAACTATTATTTCAAAATTATTTACGCCAAACTATTATTGCAGTATGATTCTATTTAAAAGTATTATAACAAAATATACTATGTCAAGTATTATTAATATAAAATGTATTATTACAGAATGATCTACGTCAAACTATTATTACAGGGCGGTCTATGTCAAACTGTTATTACAAAATTATCTACGTCAAGATATTATTACAGAATGATCTATGTCAAATTATTATTACAAAATGATCTATGTCAAACTATTATTACAAAATGATCTATGTCAAAAATATTATTGCAAAATTATCTACGTGAAGATATTAAACGCAACATAACTTTGCAAAAAAAAGGCGCTAATATTTTTTTTAAAGTCAATAATTCTTTATTTTACTTTAAAAGCAAATCCTTTTGCTTTCCGAATTTATAAATCTAGTCTAGATTCTCAAAACCTCTGCACCGAATTAAGCTTCCCCTGATTGAAATCCCATAATCCGATTTTTCAGAATCCGGCGTCCGTTCGTCCGGAAGATTTCGAAGAATGTTCCTTCCATCTGTACGTCCAACACGCAAACCCTCCCTCGTACGGCTTAATGCATAAACTGTTGGAATTGGTGATGGCGTCCATCTCCGTTCTCCTGAAAACATCGTCCGAAATGAACCATCCACGGAATAAAAAGTAAATAGATGAGAATCAAGTCGCTCTCTTTTCTGTATATATATATATATATATATATAGAAAAAAAGATTTTACAAAATAAAATAAACTAGCAAGCTATCACACTGCGAGGGCGAATTCTAGGAATTCCAGTTGCAGCTATTCCAATTTCTCCTGTAGTTGCTACTCTTTCAAGGCACGTTTAGATGCGATCTGTTCCCTCTCCCCGACTGTTTCTGTTCCCCTCCCGATAGAAAAGAAAAAGAAAAAGAAATAAGACAACATATCTTTGCGGAAAAGGCGAAAATTTCGTTTTTTTTTTCTAAAGTTTTTCGCTGGTCTGCAGGAAAGATAGGACACTTTTTACCAGAATTTTTTATATGGAGGACTAAAAGAAAGAAGGCTCCTTTATTTTGGTTTCTTTTTTCTCTTAGCAATGCCCATTGAAAAGAGAGATAGCTCCGATGCGAGAACACAGAATCGGACTTTCTTGGATGTCCGGCTTGTATCTTGTGCCGAATGTAGACTTTTTTATTTTTAAACTATTCATTCTGGTACAAAAAAAAAAAAAGTTCTTCGAAATGATTGAGATACACAAGATTGTTCCAAAACATTGCATTTGGAGGAACTAATAGAACAGAAGGGAGCTAACTGAACCTTTTCTCTATTCAACAATTTTTAACGAGAGGAAATATTTGTATGTATTTAAAATAATTTTTAAACTTTAAACAATAAATACATATGTCGAATTTTTTATTACAAAATAATCTACATCAAGTCATTATTACAGAATGATCTATGCAAAAGTATTATTACTGGATGGTCTATGTCAAACTAGTATTGCAAAATAATGTATTTAAAACTATTATTGCAAAATCATTAACGTCAAGCTATTGTCACTGAATATGTAAAACTATTATTGTAGAGTGATCTATGACAAACTAATATTACAATATGATATACATCAAACTATTATGATCGCTGAGCTTGGTGTAACTTATTGATTATTATCCATCATTTATTGTTAAATAAACGATATAAAATTTTAAACTAATCTCGAAACAATATAATATCTTATAAATCATTATTTTACTTTAAAACAAATCTTTTGCTTTTCGAATTTATAAATCTAGTCCAGATTCTCAAAACCTCTGCACCGAATTAGGCTTACAGATTTCCCCCTGATTGAAATCCCGTAATCCGATTTTTTCAGAATCCGGGGTTCGTTCGTCCGAAAGATTTTGAAGAATGTTCTTTCCATCTGTACGTCCGACACGCAAAACCGCCCTCCTACATCTTAATGCATAAACTGTTGGAATTGGTGATGGCTTCCATCTCCATTCCCCCTGAAAACGTCGTCCGAAATGAACCATCCACGGAATAAAAGTAAATAGATGAGAATCAAGTCGCTCTCTTACTGTATAGATCTATATATAAAATTAAAAAAAAAGATTTTGCCAGATAAAATAAACTAGCAAGCTATCACACTGCGAGGGCGAGTCCTTTTTGCCGCTATTCCAATTTCTCCTGTAGTTGCTACTTTTCAAGGCACGTTTGGATGCTATCTGTTCCCCTCCCTGACTTTCTGTTCCCCTCCCGATAGAAAAAGAAAAGAGAAATAAACTCAACATAACTTCAAAAAAGACGAAAATTTCGGGGTTTTTTTTCTAAAGTTTTTTGGTCTGCAGGAAAGGTAGATGGACACTCAGAATTTTTAATATGGAGGACTGGAAGAAAGAAAGCTCCTTTATTTCGGTTTCTTTTTTCTTGCAATGCCCACTGAAAAGAGAGATAGTTTCTTATTCGTTGAAGACACACTATCGGACTTTCTTGGAAGTCCGACTTGTTTTTTTGAACTGTTCTGCCGGATGTAGATTTTTTCAACTGTTCATTCTGGTAAACTATTCATTCTGGTTGCAAAAAAAAAATTTTTCTCTATTTAACAGTTTTTAAACTCGAAATATTGAGATACAAAATTGTTCCAAAACTTTTTGAGGAACCAATAAATATATATGTCGAATTTTTATTATAAAATGATAACGTATTATTACAGATCAATATAAAAGCTTTTATCTAATGATCAGTGTAAAAATATTAACTGTATGAACGACGTATTTATCACTGAGTCAACTATTTAAAATGTTTTAAAACTTTAAACAATCAAATACATATGTCAATTTTTATTACAAAAATAATCTACATCAAGTCATTATGTGATCTATGTAAAAGTATTATTACTGGATGGTTTATGTCAAACTATTATTGCAAAATAATGTGTTTAAAACTATTATTTCAAAATTATTAACGTCAAGCTATTGTCATTGAGCGATTTGTAAAACTATTATTGTAGAATGATCTATGACAAACCAATATTATACATCAAACTATTATGATCGCTGAGCTTAGCTTATAATAACTTATTGATTATTATCCATCATTTATTGTTAAATAAACGATATAAAATTTTAACTAATCTCGAAACAATATAATATCTTATAAATCATTATTTTACTTTAAAAAACAAATCTTTTGCTTTTCGAATTTATAAATCTAGTCCAGATTCTCAAAACCTCTGCACCGAATTAGGCTTACAGATTTCCCCCTGATTGAAATCCCATAATCCGATTTTTCAGAATCCGGGGTTCGTTCGTCCGGAAGATTTTGAAGAATGTCTCTTCCATCTGTACGTCCGACACGCAAACCTCCCTCCTACATCTTAATGCATAAACTGTTGGAATTGGTGATGGCGTCCATCTCCATTCCCCTGAAAAACATCGTCCGAAATGAACCATCCACGGAATAAAAGTAAATAGATGAGAATCAAGTCGCTCTCTTACTGTATAGATATATATAAAATTAAAAAAAAAAAAAAAAAGATTTTGCCAGATAAAATAAACTAGCAAGCTATCACACTGCGAGGGCGAGTCCTAGGAATTCCAGTTGCCGCTATTCCAATTTCTCCTGTAGTTGCTACTTTTTTTCAAGGCACGTTTGGATGCTATCTGTTCCTCCTCCCTGACTTTCTGTTCCCCTCCCGATAGAAAGAAAAGAGAAAAAAAAACTCAACATAACTTCGCAAAAAAAGGCGAAAATTTCGGGGTTTTTTTTCTAAAGTTTTTTGCTGGTCTGCAGGAAAGGTAGATGGACACTTTAGCCAGAATTTTTTAATATGGAGGACTGGAAGAAAGAAAGCTCCTTTATTTTGGTTTCTTTTCTTTGCAATGCCCACTGAAAAGAGAGATAGTTTCTTATTCGTTGCGAGGACACACTATCGGACTTTCTTGGAAGTCCGACTTGTTTCTTTTGAACTGTTCTGCCGATGTAGATTTTTTTTTTTCAACTGTTCATTCTGGTACAAAAAAGTCCTTGAAATGATTGAGATGAATGAGATGTTCCAAAACTGAGCATTGCAGTGAGGGCGTTGCATTTGGGAAACTAATTAATTTTCTCCTATTTAACAGTTTTTAAACTCGAGGAAATATTTTGTATGTATTTAAAATAATTTAAAACTTTAACCAATAAATTTATATGTCGAATTTTTATTATAAAAATGATATACGTCAATTATTATTACAGATCAATATAAAGCTGTTATTACTGAATGATCAGTGTAAAAATATTATTACTGTATGAACGACGTCAAACTATTATCACTGAGTCAACTAAATTACATGTTGATCTATGAAACTATTTTACAACATCATCTAATCAATTATTATTACAGAATGATCTATGTAAACTATTGTATGTATGATGTAAAAATGATATGCAAAAGATCTATGTATGTATCCAGTAAATATGGATGGTTTACGAATTATTATTGCAAAAATGATGTAAAACTATTATTTCAAAATTACAGTCATGATTATCATTGAGCGATTTGTAAACTATTTTGTAAAATGATCTATGACAAACTCTTCATCAAACTATTATGATCGCTCAAGATATTCAAACGTTACACTATTACTAAGTCTTTTATTGTTAAATAAACGATTTCAAATTTTGAACGAATCTCGAAACAATAGAATATCTTATAAATCTTATTTTTACTTTAAAACAAATCTTTTGCTTTCCGAATTTATAAATCTAGTCTAGATTCTCAAAGTCTCTGCACCGAATTAAGCTTACAGATTTCCCCCTGATTGAAATCCCATAATCCGATTTTTCAGAATCCGGGGTTCGTTCGTCCGGAAGATTTCGAAGAATGTTCCTTCCATCTGTACGTCCGACACGCAACCCTCCCTCGTACGTCTGAATGCATAAACTGTTGGAATTGGTAATGGCGTCCATCTCCCTTCCACTGAAAAACATCGTCCGAAATGAACCATCCACAGAATAAAAAGTAAATGATGAAATCAAGTCGCTCTCATTCTGTATAGATATATATATAGAAAAAAAAAAAGATTTGCTAGATAAAATAAACTAGCAAGCTATCGCACTGCGAGGGCGAATTCTAGGGAATTCCAGTTGCTGTTATTCCAATTTCTCCTGCAGTTGCTACTTTTTCAAGGCACGTTCGGATGCGATCTGTTCCCTCCCCGACTTTTTCTGTTCCCCTCCCGATAGAAAGAAAAGAGAAAAAAAACTCAACATAACTGCGGGAATAACTAAAAATTTCGGGGTTTTTTTTTAAAGTTTTTTGCTGGTCTGCAGGAAAGGTAGATGGACACTTTACCAGAATTTTTTACATGGAGGACTAGAAGAAAAGAAAGCTCCTTTATATTGGTTTCTTTTTCTTTGCAATGTCCACTGAAAAGAGAAATAGGGTGCGTTGCGAGGGACACAGAATCGGACTTTCTTGGATATCCGACTAGTTTCTTACGAACTGCTCTGCCGAATGTGATTTTTTTTTTCAACTGTTCATTCCTGTATAAACATAAGTCCTCCTGAAATGATTGAGATGCGCGAAATAGTTCCAAAACAAAAAAAAAAAGTGTTGCATTGGGGGACCTAATTTTCTCAGTTCAACAATTTTTAAACGCGAAAATATATTTTGATGTATATAACATGATCTGAAACCTTTAACCAATAAATATGTGTCGAATTGTTATTATAAAATGATCTACATCAACTATTATTACAGTATGATCGACGTAAACTTTTTTTTACAGAATGATCTATGTCAAACTTTTTTGCTGAATGATCTGAATGCCAACTATTTTTACAGGACAGTCTAAGTCAAACTATTATTACAAAATTATCTACATCAAGATATTAAACGCAACATAACTTTGCGAAAAAAGCACTAATATTTTTTAAAGTCAATAACTCTTTATTTTATTTAAAGCAATTCCTTTTGCTATCCGAATTTATAAATCTAGTCTAGGTTCTCTTCACCGAATTAAGCTTTTGATTTCCCCCTGATTGAAATCCCGTAATCCGATTTTTAAGAATCCGGCGATTCGTTCGTCCGGAAGATTTCGATGAATGTTCCTTCCATCTGTACGTCCAACACGCAAACCTCCCTCCGTACGTCTGAATGCATAAACTGTTGGAATTGGTAATCTCCACTGCCCTGAAAACATCGTCCGAAATGAACCATCCACAGAATAAAAAGTAAATAGATGAGAATCGTTTCTCTCTCTTTCTTTCTGTATATATCTATATATAGAAGAAAAAAAAATATTTGCTAGATAAAAATAAACTAGCAAGCTATCATCACACTGCGAGGGCGAATTCTAGAATTCCAGTTGCCGCTATTCCAATTTCTCCTGTAGTCGCTACTTTTTTTCAAGGCACGTTTCGATGCGATCTGTTCCCCTCCCGACTTTTCTGGAAAGAAGAAAAGAAAAATAAGGCAACATAACTTTACGAAAAAGTCGAAAATTTCGTTTTTTTTTTTAATTTTTATATTTTTTTAAAGTTTTCTGCAGGAAAGGTAGATGGACACTTTACCAGAATTTTTTATAGGAAGGACTAGAAGAAAAAAGACTCCTTCATTTTTGTTCCTTTTTTGCAATGCCCAACTGAAAAGAGAGATAGTTCCCGGGATTTCTTATTCGTTGCGAGGATACACAATCGGGCTTTTTCTTGATGTCCGATTTGTGCCGAATGTAGATTTTTTAACTGTTTGTTCTGGTACAAAAATGATTGAGAGGCGTGAGATAGGTCCAAAACAAAACAAAAAAGCGTTGCATTTGTGAAAACTAATTTTCTCTGTTCAATAGTTTTTAAACGAGGGGAAATATTTTGTTATGTATATAAAAATGATCCATGTAAAACTATTATTACTGAATGATTTGATTAAAATTATTATTACATTATGATCTATGTAAAGCTATTATTACAGTATAACCTATGTAAAGCTATTATTTCAGTATGATCTATGTGGAAGCTATTATTACTGAATGATCTATGTAAACCTATTATTACAGTATGATCTATGTAAAGCTATTATTACTGAATGATCTATGTAAAAGCTATTATTACAGTATGATCTATGTAAAAGCTATTATTACTGAATGATCTATGTAAAACTATTAATGTATGATCGACGTCAAGCTATTGTTATAGAATGATCTATACCAAATTATTATTTCAGGATAGCATGTGAAACTATTATTATAGGATTGTCTATGTAAACTATTATTACAAAATGATCTACGTCAAGCTATTATCACTGAGCGATCTATGTAAACTATTATTGCAAAAATGATCTATGCCAAAACCATTATTACAGGATGATCTATGTCAAACTATTGTTATAAATCATCTATGTCAAGCTATGATTACAGATTGATCTATTTTTTAAAGTATTATTACAGAATAATCTGCGTCAAGCTATTACTACAGAATGATTCATTCCAAACTATTACTACAGAATAATATAAATTTATGGATTACGATTATTAAAAAAATATTATTTGAAAATTGATTTTCTACACCAATTCATCTTTTTATTTAATAATTGTGGCATTCAGATTTTCATCGATGCGGAATTATATTTTAAATTCGATTTTCATCTCTCCAGTTACAGCTAATAACATTTCATTCCGTAAATAATAGTAAAGGCCAATTCCAGTTTTTGCAGAATACAATTGGAGTACGTCCATCGCTGTTGACGCAGCCTCTCAATTCTGTTAGGTTGCTGTGGAAGCAGTGGTCAATTTTCGCTTTGCTAAGTGCAAATCGATGGGGTAGGTTCCTCATTCAGAGGAAATGGGAACAAAAAAGAAAAAGCATTATGGGATTCCTAGAAATACCAAAAAGGTGGGGAGTTGTGGTAGTTGAATATTAAAATTCAAATTATTATAATATATACAAATAAGTATAATAAAATTTATTTTTATTGCATTATGTATAAAATTGGGCCCTACTGGCCGAGTGACTAGTGCTCTGGCGCTCGGTGCCCATGGATATTTGTAGGGGTTTGGAATTCACTTTAAAACGTAGGTCCCGGTCTAATATGACCTGTAGAAACGTTGGCCATAAAGGCGATAAATCTACCTCGTAAAAAAACAAAAACATCTCCTGTCTGTCTAGAAATCCGCCAGTAGGCAAATGGCCTTGGTCCACCATTGGCTGTTGCAATAATGTAAATTTATGCAATAATGCAAATTTATGGATACTATTATTAAATAACATATTATTCGAAAACTGATTTCTACATTAATTCATCTTTTATTTAATAACAACCCCAGCATGGGTTGTTGCACCACTGATGATGATGTAGAAAGTTGTTGCGCAACTAAATAATGTAAATTTTTGATACGAGTATTAAATAACATATTATTCGAAAACTGATTTTCTACATCAATTCGTCTTTTATTTAATAATTGTGACATTCATATTTACGTCGATGCCAAATTACATTTTAATTTAGTTATCTCTCCAGTTACAGCTAATAACAATTCAGTAAATAATAGTAAAAGGCAATTCCAGTTTTGCAAAAAATACAATTGAGTACGTCCATCAATTCTCTTAGGTTGCTGTCGAAACAGTGGTCTATTTTCGCTTTGCTAAGTGCAAAAATCGATGTGGTAGGTTCCTGATTCAGAGAGAATGGGAACAAAAAAAGAAATTTACGGGATTCGTAGAAATACCGAAGGGGAGGATTGTGGGGGTGAGTTGAGTATCCCTTAGTTTGTCTCCCTCTGGATGTTCTTTTGTCGATCATTTTCCAAAAGTTTTGAACGTGCCATCTGGAATAGGCTTCTTAATAGTGCTCACGAAATCCTCTTCCACCCCCACCCCCACCCTTGCCCACCACATTTTCAAATCCCCCCAGACTGGGGGCCCCCGATATTGGAAAGGGAGAGAGAAGTTTCAGTTCAAAGGACACAATGGAGCAAGTCCCTTTTGGTGTCTGTCATATTTGAATAGAAATATTGTTGTAAAAATTTATACTAATCTAGATATTAAAAAAACTAACATTCATTTCCCAGCACTTATTTCAATATATCTTGTTATATCTAAATGGAAATATAATTTTAGAGAATTTTCTTCCAGGTGTATTGATCTACAATTGTTGTTTCTCCCTTTGTTTATTTAACTTCCATAGTTAGTATTGAATATATATATATATATATATAAGCAAAAATAATCTTACCAGGTTTTTAACGTTTCGAATCTAAATAATGGAATCAAAAGAACATCATGTATCACCGTAGTTTTTATATTTTCTAATCTAAATAATGGAATCAAAAGGACATCATGTATCACCGTAGCTTTTTATATTTTCGAATCTAAATAACGACTACGAATGGACATCATATATCATCCTAGCTCTTTAGACTTTTGAATCTATATAATGAATTCCAAAAGGACATCACTTATCGTCAAAGTTCGTTGGACTGTTAAATCTATATAACGAAATCAAAAGACATCATGTATCTTACTAGTTTTTGGCTTTCTGAATTTAAGTAAAAAAATCTGAAGACATCATGTATATTCGTAGTTTCTTAGATTTTCGAATCTAAATAATGGATTCGGAAGGACATCATGTGTCATCCTAGTTCTTTAGACTTTTGAATCTATATAACGAATTCGGAAACCAGGACATCACGTATCGTTCAAGTTTGTTAGACTGTTTAATCTAAATAACGAATTCGAAAGGACATCA